>JANHAO010019632.1:0-13146 GCA_026873985.1 Saraca asoca
TTATTTCATTTTATCAAATATTATGATTTCAATTACTTGATTTCCATGTCGAAATATAGTTTTCATATGTAAATTGAGATTATGACTACAAAATGGGTAAGCATATCTCCACGGCTATATTATATATATATATATATATACTTTCAAACATAATTTTTAAATAGGACTTTTAGGTAATCATAGGATTGTTTGCTCACTAAATTTCTGTGAAATTCACTTTTCTCTTTCTTGTTTTTTAGAGCCCCAAGATTCTCCCTTCGTCCATCCATCTTGTTCAAATTTAGGATCTGCTCCTTGAGTGAGTAGATCACTTCTACAGAGCTTACAGGTATACATACGGTGGAGATAATGACAGTTGCTAGGACCCATTATATATATGAATGTTGTCTGGCTGCCCAGTAGGACAGGGATGGTTTAGCCTAGGCATTGTTTTATTTATATTTTGTGTTGTACAGGATATATAAGGCATGTGCCCCCTTTTGTGTGCATGTAAGCCTTGTGCCCAGATGTAGGAAAAATAGGAGAAATTCTGTTGAATTTTCGATAAAATTATTTGTAAATGTTAAAACATATATTTCATAAATTATGAATATTTGATACATTTTACATTATTAAGCTTGTAGGAGGTTTCCTACAGGTAACCTCCTACGCTAATCATATTCTATAAGTTGGCGCGTAACAACTATGCTTGTATTAATACAGATGATTATTACAAGTAAATTAATGTATTATCATCTATCCTAAAATAAAGGGTCTTATATTCCCAAAAATAAGAATAACCTTTAGGACATGTCATACATATATATTTTATCCTAGTTATTGTTCTTAAACACCGTATAAAAAGAGAACCTTCTCCACTTTTAAGAAAACTTTTTACCTCCTATCTTTTTTGAGAGCTTTTACTCACTTATTTCTCTCTCTATCTCTCCTGTTTAGATACATACATTATCCTCCATTAAAGAGTTCATCCCAATTCCTTACTAAACCACCCCTTTGTCCCTTAATACGTATATTCCTATCTCTTTAATTCACTCAAGTCATTTAGGTAAAATGTTCCATATTGCAAGTTTGATTTACATGCCAAACAAAAATCACCTTTTGATTTGGGCCAAAATATAATTTCTTGTAAGTTTAAATGTTGAAAGATGGTTGCGTGCTTTTGATTTCTAACCACCGGTGCCGATAGATGATGTGACAAGTCATGTTGTATCTTGGAGTGTGGTGTGGTTGAAACCCACTCAAGCCTTATCCCTCTCCCATAGACCAACCAGAAAAACCTCACTTAAAAAAGTATATCATTTGAAAACTTAAACAAAATAATTATTATACAAAATTTGTTTAACATCTATAGTTAATTATGTAAACAATAGAAGGACTGATAATTAAATCAATAATTAAGGACTGAATGAAAAATATAATTGAAAATAAAACCTGTAATTTTGGTTCTGATGCATTTTTTATAATTCGAAAGTCCTTGTCATTAATTGAGAAAAGTAGAGTTTTGGAATATGCACATTCCAAACGCTGATAAGGGCAGAAGATATAAACTCAAATATTAGAAGCCATTGGTTAATTGTTGACTTGAAAATACAATTAATCCAGACAACTGTCTGGTCATTTTCAAGTATGATTCTCATAAATATGTGGTTGTCCAGTATGGATGGGAAAAAAATCTTTGAAAAATCCAATCAATTTTAGGTGAAGCCTAAATTTATTCCAAAATTAAAAATGAGATTTAAGCATAATTTCTAACTCATTCCACGATCTTGAATTTGTAATGGTTCATTGCAGAGTCAACATAAATAATTTCATGTTAAATTATTAAGTGCAATGATATTAAGAAGTTGTTTGATTTATAAAAAATTTTATAAAAAATATAATTTTTTAAAAAATAAAAATTATTTGAATTATCCAATTGAGCATTAATTTAAAAAATGAAGAAAATTATATTTTTCAAGAAATTTTACTTTTTATAAAATATGAAAAAATTCTTATTCAATCTCTGAGAAAATTCTATTTCTTAAGCTATCAATGAAAAAAAAATATAAAATTATCATTATAAAATTTAAATAATAATTAGAGTATTAAAGAACATAATTATTTTGTATGATATTTTAATCATTTTTATAATATTTTTTAAAAAATTTATAATTAAATTGAATATCATATAAAAATTTACTTTTTAAAATGTCTTACTTCTTTAATATTAATCAAATAACATTTGAGATTTTTTAAAAATTTATATAAAAATTTATTTGTTGAAAATTTTAATTTTTTATCAAAAATTATTTTCTATTTAAATCAAACAACTCCTAAACTATGTACAGAGATATTATACCAGGAGAGAAAGTAGATCAATGATATCATGCTTTTACTTTATTTTCAAGGTTACCAACTTATTATAAGAGAGTTAAATTTATGATTGATGTGTACTATTATTGTTTTGATGAGCATGTGATGACATATTTGTAATGTTAATTATCACTATTCTCTCTCTCTCTCGAAGAAAAAGGGCAAAAATATAATTTAAATTACACTTTTGCACCATATACTTATTTGTTACTTTGAATTTAGTCCTTAATTAATGCTAAAATTTGTAATAGATCATTCACCGTGTGTGATAAGTTTTAATGAACTTGTTGATTTGGAGATATCTAATCGACAAGACTCGATAGATATGATACGGTGGGACCAAAGAGAGTAGCAGCAATGAAATAGATTTCAAACATGGGGTAATGGCGACGACAGGGACGATGGTGGCTACAACTTCCATGGACAAATATCACCAAAAGTAATGGTCGAAAAAGAAATGCCCACGTGAAGTTTGGCCATTTTGTGTTGGAAACTCCTCAAAATCACGTGCCACCCCATAGAATACAAGGGCTTGAATCTGAATCAGACACTCATCATTATTCACATACACAGTAACCTAAAGAGGTTAGATGAGACGGTGCCCTACAACTATAAGGACATGGCTCTTTAGTATGTGGATTCAGGAGGACCATATATAGCCTCTCCATGTATAGATATTGTGAGATTGATAGCCCAAATTATCTTCCAACCGTACATTGATAAGAAAAGGGGAAAGTAGTGATTGTTATTTGCTTAAATCTCCCTTGAATAAATGGTCGTTTCAACAACACCTGCATTCATGTTCATTTCATATCTAGACTATGGGTCCAGATCTATGTATGTCTTTAGGTAAGATTTATTTGTCACTCAAATCAATTTTCTTATTACGTTTCATGTCATTACACAATTCTAAAACAATGTAAGGTTGTTATAAGCAAATTATTAATATATTAGTCTTGATGTTTTAAGATTTATGTTCAAATCATTACACCTAAATTTACAGTCTCCTTATATTATCTAAAGAAAGTTACAAATAAAATTTTGAAATATTATGGATTTGTTTAGTATATTGATAAGAGAATTGATTTTTAGTATAATTGACTATAATAGATTAATTTTTGAAGAATTAATTATAAATGAATTTATTATATGTTTGATAGCATTATAAATAAATAACTTGTTTAGGAATTGATTTTGGACATAGATTGATTTTGAGGGATGGATAGTTAAGCAATGAAACGTATTATCTTAAAAAAGATAATCACTTTTAGAGCTTAGAATTGATTTTAAAATATTTAAATCTTTACCAAACACAGACTCTATAAAGCAAGAAATAGATGGATGCAGAATACACAAATTTCATGAGATGAATAATATTTTTATGTAGTTTTTTGTAAAGTAAACGTGTAAATCCCAGGTTACATATTTTTCAAATAAATTTATAAAAAAAAATACAACTTGTTTTTTCTTAATTTAAAAAAGCATGCAGCTTTGAAATTAGGGAGTGTGCACAATAAATAAACAAATGATGATAAAATTTCTTGTTCTTGGAAGTAGATGCACAATAATAGGGATGGTGGAGAAGTAAAAGCCAAAAGATTCAAGTGGGCAACGTAATCCTTTTTCTGGAGAGCCAATCCCTTTGTGTGTGCGTTTGAGTCTATCAGCAAATGCTGCTATTTTTGGACTACGAACCAAAAAGAGATGGACCCTCCCATTTCAGAGGAAATATTTGTGTACTTTAATTCATAACACAATGTTTTTACTTCAACTAATAAAAAAAATAATTATCAATTTTTGTCAATCATATATTAGTTTTGTGGAATTTAATACATTAAAAATTATACTTGTCAACTTTTCAGATATTAAAAATTATAGTTACTTTTTTTATTGAATAAAAATGAAACTGCATATTCCATCTGAAGTATATAAGTACTTTTCCCCATTTCCCACCTCAGCTTCTATATTTGGAACTCACTTGTCCACGTTATTCTCATTTTTCATTTCATTGGTCTAAAAGTTTGTGGGGGCACTCCATTAGCTAGATTTAAAAAAAAAAAATTGGTTAAAATATATTTTTATTCTCTAACTTTTACGTAAATTTTATTCTTGTCTCTTAAAAATTATTTTAAACAAAAATTTTAAAATAATTTTATGTAATTTATTGAGTTTATGTAAGCATTTTTCTTTCAATTTTCACATTCTAACATGGTATATTCACTCACAATTGTTTTCTCTTAATTGACTATCATAGATTTCGATTTCAACTATGCTAGACACACTTTACTTTGAAGTCTACTCATATTAATTATTGATTTTCATAACTCTAAATGTGTGTTTAACTTTATTCTTTTTTTTTTCTTATTTTGGTGTCAATTTTTAAAAGAAAGGCATTTTTTTTATTTTGTATATTTATGCATAAAATCGTGAGTTTTTAATTTAAAAAATGTTTTTATGTCCTTTTCTTCTAGAATAAATGCACATCTAGCACCCACCATCTCTTCTCTATATGAGTTGCTTGTCAACTTTATTCTTTTAGAGATTGAGACATAAAAAACTAGAAAGACCATGATCCAAAAACTTTCCATATTCAATATATATGTGCTAAACATGGCCAAAGCTTTTTGAATATAGCAATTACAAGTTGCAAATTGATGATGGTAGCTAGATTAATTAGACACCTAATGAAGATTTTATGAAGAAGATTTAGGTTTTTGCCTGGCCAACTTAATATAAGGAAGGTGATAACACACCGCATCTTCTAGTAGTATTAAGTGTGGCCTCGTAAATCAACTTTGATGAGATTTCCAATGTAGCAATGATGCAAGGAAAAGAAGGGAAAGGACAAGGAAAGAAGGGACCAAGTTGTAGCAACAATGGTTTATTAACTGTCTAGTGGCTTTGATGTGATGAACACATTGTCTTTGTTTAATTGCATCAATTTACAAGTCTCTTTCACCTCAACAATTAAAAATACAACTTGCTTTGTAGTTATGCTTGTAATTAGTAACCTATGTGGGTCCAGAAATTTGCAAGTTCTGATTTCCTTCTTTCCATAATGAGATTTTTGATTCTTTTTCAATCAAGCAGATAATGAGATATTAGATATTCTTTGTAAGCTTCGCCATGAAAATTGTCAATCTTAATGTAAAAGAATCCTATTGTTTCTCCTCTCAAAAGATACATTAACATAAAGAAACGAAGAAAATAGTAATCCATCATTATTCATGATGTAAAGGTTGATCATTTAAACCCTTTTCTATTCACTTGAAATTCTAATACTTTTTACTATTTAGGATAACTTATTCTATTATTTCATATGGATTTGCTTATATTTTGATCTGTTTTTATAGTTTAAAAGTTTTTTTATTGAATTTTTATACTTATTTTTTATTCTTAATTAGGTATTTATATCATTTTTTAAATTTTTTTTAATAATTGACCTATCGATTTATGAAGTGAGAGACAGATAATCCATTTTTTCTCTAAAAAAGAAATAATTTTTTATAATGTCTTAATTTTTTTCTAAGTTATTTATCATTTAAATATAAATAAAAATTATATGAAAGTTTTATCTAAATAATTATTAAATCATATCAAAAGAGTGTCATTAAAGTCCATGAAATACTAACAAAAATTTAATAAGAAAATATCAAAAGATATCCAATTAAAAATAAAAAATTAAGTATAAGTATCAAATTTAAAATTTTTAAATTATAAGAATCTAATTAAAAATTGAATAAAATTATAGAAAACAATTGGATAATATATCCTATTATTTATTGGATAAATGATGCAGTGAATACACAATCAACATCATTCATAACTAATTCATAATCAAACAGTATAAATTTCACATTTATTTAAACTGATTGTAGAAAGAATTTTTCTTTGCATTTAATTTCACCTTATTGAGGGTCAAATCTTAAATCATCATTAACAGTTCCCTACCTGGACTTTTATTTCTGAAGTTGTCTGAAGTTTACACCATGCCACTAGGCCATGCTGACTTTGCCATCCTCGTTTATGACATAACTCAAGAATTGATGGCTTCCACCATAGCTGCGTCTGTCTATATGATAAACATGAGATATTTTCTTCTGATAAATGCAAAAAAAAAAAAAAAAAAAAAAGGGGGAGATAAGTCAACTTACATACTCAGCAACATATATCCAACCCGCCTCTCTCAACTGTTTACTTTATCTTTTGACAAATAAAATCAAGATCATGAGTAATGCCATATAACCGCACATCATTCATAACACGTTTCAATCTTGTATATACACACACCACAATTTGAATTACACAGATTTAATATTTTTAAAGCAAGTGAGATTTGTTAATTTCAGATTATATCAAACGTGTGTGAGATACATTGTGAATATAGTGAACTGCAGATTATATCAACTTTTCATAATTGACTTGGGTGTAACTTTCAGAGAAAAATGTCAGAATATGCATCACCACTTTGGCGACAATTAGAATCAGAAATATCTCTGAGTAGTTGGTGATTGGTCATACATCAATATTGTAGCAGTTGATGAAAACGAAGCTACCAAATATTTGGAAGCAAAAACAATCAAAATATGGAGCTATCTTCCTCTTTGATGCTCAAGAAATTTGTTTGTTACACTTGGCATATGTATCTGGAAAATGACAACAGCCATGATATATAATGGAAGCGTTGCCTTACAAAATGGAAATCAACTATAGCTTTCTTTGGTGAATAATGGGCAAACATGATGTATCGATAATGATATTTTGGCTCTTTGATATTAGATTATAAGCAGTAGTAGTGATGCACTTTCTTCCTGATAATTTTACATCCTTCAATTCATGAATTGCAACTTCAATACCTCAATGATGACCCCCAGTCTCCCAGCAGGAAGAGACAAAAGAAAAGCATGTAAAACCCTACCACTTTCAAGGTGACAAATAGTCTATAACCAAGCACAGTAAACTAGTGATAAGAGGATCGTTCATTTTGACCAAAAATCTGAAGACTAGATTCTTTATCAAAGACTTTAGTGGGACTAAACGTAAACACTGCTTGCTGGTAATGATTAATGTATATGTTTTGTTTCTTTTTCGAACCTATAGAATATGTTCTTAATTCTCTACTATATTTAAGGTAAAGGAGGTTGAAGCTTGCTAATAATATATGGATTTGATATTCTTTGATTGATTAGTTTATCCATTTTTCTATATATGGCAGGGTGATAAACAGTCTTGATTCTTCTGCAATAAATATGATGAAAATATAATGAAAATCCACTGTCTTTGTATGTTTATTGGGAATGTGAAAATCATTATAAGGCCTGCTGCAATGCAAATTAATGCCCAGAAGTGTGTATATCCACATACATATTCCATTCTGATTTTCATCTTACACTATTGTGTGAAAATATGGATTAATTTCCAACTTTGAGTCTACAACTTTGCCTCTCCAAAGTGGGTACATATTGAGCTATAGAGTAAGCACAAAACGAAATTTGATTCATCAACAAAAAAATTGTAAACGTTCAAAGTATCTGTACTTCACTATGTGGGAAAATCAACAACATACGAAGCTAAACAACACGATGAATAATTCTATTAAATATTTGTGCACTCCATTTTAGATTGTTAACATGATAAGCAGTTCTAGCGAGACTCACAAGCGAACCACTCACCAATGTACTGCATAACAAATTTATAAAAAAAAAAAAATAAAACATTTTACCTTACTTTTAAGATGCTTGAATATTCTCATATTTGTGGGATATAATTATTAATTATAAGAGACAAGATTATGACTATTAAAAATTACATATTTATAATTTGAGATTGTAATTAATTGATTAACAAGGATTGTAATTACATTTTTCTTCTATAAAATAATATAAGGTGGAGATCTTCTCTCTTAAATATTTAATTAAGTTAATAAAGTCCTTCTATTAATTCCTTTAGAATTATCTCTTTTCTCATTAAATTTTTCTATCACTCTCTGCCATGAAATTTAAGAAAGATGTTACTTTGAAATTGGCTGCATGTGCAAAACAAACAAACACACGCTTAAATTTCCTAGTCATGGCTTAATTATATTCCCTATGTTTTTTAATGTCGTTGCACAAGATTAAGAAAATTATTAAATAATTTCAATTATATAAAGAATTATCTGTACTTTTCAAAATTATCATTTATTTCTCTTCATTAATATTTTCTCTTTTATTAAGAAGGATATAATTGAAAAAAATAATTAATACTTCATTTAATTTTCTAAAGTAACAGATAAAAAGAAATATTTTTTTTTTTCAGAACGAGATAGTGGGATTACATCTTAATTAGAATTGAAGTATTCTTCACTGAAAATAAGAACAAGCACAAGATCAGTCATACAAGATTATCGAAATTGAATAAATGTTGGAAAATCATGTTAAGATTATATAGGCTCCAAAAAGGGGGGGAAAATAACTTTTGATATAACCCAGCACTACAAAGTCAAGAAATTAAACTAAACAGATAATTAACTAAAGAAAAACAGTTTCAATAATTGAAACACAAAATTATATTTTTCTAAGTATAGTTGATCATTATGGGATTCGAAGAGAAAACCGGAGATACCTGAGATATTGTCATCGTCAGTCATCCTTTTCTAGTGGAGTTGGGCCTCCATTTGCAACTGCATTATGGCCTAAGGGCTTGTACCATTTTGCCTTACGGCCTTGTAAGCAATGGTTGCCAAAGTTTCCGACCCACAGAAAAGAAACATATTCCTCAAAAATGTTTTGTAACAACTGTCACAAAGTGCAGGAAGAACAAATGATGTGGATTGCAAAAAATAATCTCGTTTAAATTTTATGAAAATAAATAAATGTTTTAGTATACTAAAAACACTAACCTTAAAGGAAGCAATTTGTACAATTGGACAAATTTGTGAACGTAAGTGCTTCTAGGTCCTTGGATGTATAGGATCATGTCTTGAGCAAGAAAGGGAGATAGTTTAATGGAAAAAAGGTGAAGGAGTTGGGAGAAGTCTCCAGTGGAGGACGGTGTGTATGTATGAGTTGAAGAGACGAGAGTGAGGAGAGTGCCATCTGAGAGAGGGAGAGACCCTAATAATGGAGGGATGCCTTCTTTTATAGGAAGAGTCAAGGGTAGTCCAAGGGATTGCAAATGTGGATCCCATTCATAAGATTGAGAGGGATAATATTTAATAGGATTATTTTGAGACCCTAATTTGCAAATAGTGTGTTGATGATATGAAATGTTCTAAGGGTTTCTTCCACTTTAAGGATATACAAACCCTTCAATTATAAGTGTAGTACTAATTAATATCCTAATAATTGAGTCTTCCTATTGACCCATTAGACCACAAGTTTCCTTAGCATTCTATAAATAAACTGATGTAAAATGTTAAGACTCCTGAAATTTTTGATAGAAACAACTTTATTTAATCATAAATTTTACTTAAAATAATGGGAAAAAATATATATATTAAGATCAATCCATCCGATGTAACCGTATAAAATATGCTGAAATCACTATCTCCCATGCATTGTGAAAATATTCATCTGTACGGTACACATTTGGTACTCTAAGTTTGAATATGAACAAAGAGAAAAATATTCTTTCAAAAGTTTCAGCCATATGATATTACCGTCAAAGAAGAAGTTTTTGATGTGAGACAAAATGTTCATCTCCTGCCGACTAGATTATGATAAACATCACAATAATCTAATCCAAGTACAATAAGTACATTCAGATAAAATATTAACCAATCTTCGAATGTTATCAGTATAAATTAGATACAGGCAACCTTGTTGCTACGGCATGCATGTAGCTTTCCTTGGAGAGAAGCTTACAAGCACATCACAATCATGGTAACAAAAATAAAAATTCATCCCTTCAATTACTATATTAATTCACACAATAAGTGAGTTTACCCGTTTCTTTAAGAAAGATATTATATACACAATAATTTTATATACACTGCTCTCACACGATATTGTATTATCATTTGATTTTAACTTTAAAGCACAATTTCATAAGAATTATGTGTAGAAAGTAGTGTGTGTATAATATAACTCTTCTTTCAATGCAACTGTATTGAACCTTGTGATTCAATTCTAGTAAACTGATGCAAGAACATTAAAATTTCTATTGATCCATTAGGTCTATTTTAAATAAATTTATTTGAACCGGCCAGTCCATGAAATTGACTACTGACACATTACATTTGACTGGAAATGCTATTATTTTACAATAACTAAAAAAATTATTTAATTAACAGGACTTGGTATTTGGGAAGGTTAGTACAAAAACTAGCATCTCTATAAAGCAGTTTGAAAGTGTTTCCTGAAATTAATCTAAAGGTAGGGTATTTGGGGATGGGAGTTAGAATAAGTAAAATGAGGAAATTGGTTGGCAATATTAGGGTTTACAAGGGTTTAGAAGGCCCTCGAAGAGGGTATGTCCCAATTTGTGTTGGCATGAATGACGATTCAAACAGGAGATTTATGATTCATACTGCAATTCTTGAGGATGCAGATTTCTGTGAGTTGCTAAATAAATCAGCTGAGGAATATGGGTTTCGATACGACGGAGTTTTGAGGATCATATTTGAAGCACATGATTTTGAAGAGTGGATGATCACAAGGTCCAGGCAACGGATTAGGAGGGTGAAACCAATTTGATAAATCATAGGTATAATATAATATATATTGTCATCTGTTCTATATGATATTCTTTATCTTGCTACTTCAATAATGCACGCTGTAAAGATTAGTTGATATGTTTTAGAAGATTTTCTTTGTAATATAAAATTTTATAGTTGTTGATTGTATAAACATGCATATATATAATTGCCTGATATACAGTGAACAATATTATAATTGCAACAATGGGTATTATTACAGTGTTCATTTGTTGCTGTCATTTAGGATTTTCTTTTGTAGTGTATTGAGTTTAAACAATAAACGTTACACATGTATTAAATAATTTATAACTTATTGTGTTATTATAAAAATAAAAAGAGAAATCTTATTATTTGTAACTAATTATAATGTTGTGCAAGGCTATAAAAAATGTCTTTTTTATTTTTGCCATTTAAATCTATGATTAAGATGTAATACATTTTATCTTTGTTCTTAATGTATTCTGTCACAAAACTAGAAACAAATATAGTTACAGCGGAAGACGGAATGAATTTCTTACCTCCAACCATTGATGCAACACATTCTTCTTTTTTCTTGTTATTCTCTACGTATTGAGTGTTCTTCCAATGCCTCTCAATCTTTCAGGATAATGAACTCCTTCTGTATAAATTTTATGATGGCATTAGGGATCCCAATCATTCTAATTTATAGATGTAATCAGTTCATTACCGAAAATTATCTTATCCTTAGTTGTTTAAGATATATCAAACCAATTCACAAATCCTAATCCTAATAAGATTGCTATATTGTTAAGATAAGGAGATAACTGCTTATTTTTTTATTTTCCTAAAATTGTGGAAGGTTATCCACTGGTGATAAGGAGTCTTTGGCCAATATACATACCAGGATTTGTCAAGGTAAGAAATAAATACACGAATCATAGCAATAGTTTCTCTTATAACAAGTATTATCTTCCATGTATTACATGCATTTGCATCTTAACATTAGTTTGGAATACTGAATGAATAAATCCTATGTTTATTCTAGGTCCAAACCTTATTGATATTTCTCAAATCAAAATAAGCACATGCACATATATAAAACAAAAATGAGAAACATCATAACTGAAGTAGAGTTTTATTAAAATAATATTATCTCATACAACGAAATCAAACTGAAGGACCAAGGCCCATGCGCTTTACAAGATCCTTAAACTTGAATGGTAGCATGCCTTTTGTCAGAGGATCTGCTATCATCAATTCAGTGCTAATATGCTCAATGACCACTGACTTATTCTTAACATGTTCTCTCACAGCTAAGTACTTAATATCGATATACTTATTTCGACTACCACTCTTATTATTCTTAGCCATAAAGACTGCAGTTGAATTGTCACAAAATATCTTTAATAGCCTAGACACAGAATCAATTATTCTAAGCCCCAAAATGAAACTCTTTATTTATACACCATGCATCGTAGCCTCAAAACAAGCGACGAACTCAACCTCTATAGTGGAAGTAGCTGTCAAAGTTTGCTTCACACCCCTCCATGATATAGCTCCACCGGCAAGCATAAAAATGTATCTAGATGTTGATTTACATAAATCAACACAGACAGGAAAGTCTGAATCTGAATAACCAATTACCTCCAAGTTATCCGTTCATCTGTACATAAGCATATAGTCTTTCATCCCTTGAAGGTATATTAAAACTTTCTTAGCAGCTCTCCAGTGGTCCATACCTGAATTACTCTAATATCTTCCTAACACACTAATAGCAAATGCTATGTCGGGTCTGGTGTAGACTTGAGTATACATTATGCTACCAATAACTGAAGCATAAGGGATGTTCTATATTTGCTCCCTCTCAAAATCACTCTTGGGATATTGGTTCAAATTGAACATGTCTTCTTTAACAATGGGGGCAATACTTGGTGAACAATCTTTCATCCGAAATCTCTCTAAAATATTATTGATGTAGGTTTCCTGTGATAGATCCAAAATACCTTTATGTCTGTCTCTAAATATCTTTATACCAATGACATAAGAAGCATCACCCATATCCTTTATACTAAAATTTTTAGAGAGAAATTGTTTCACCTCATGCAATAAACCCTTATCATTGGATGCAAGCAAAATATCATCCATATACAGAATTA
>JANHAO010019633.1:0-13282 GCA_026873985.1 Saraca asoca
ATTATTATTATTATTATTATTATTATTATTATTATTATTATTATTATTATTATTATTATTATTATTATTATTATTATTATTTTGCATTGCATACTTCATAAAACACGTATTTTCAACACATCTTCAAGATATCCAAAGCTCTCTAAGCAACTCCGTCTCATTTAGTATCAGAGTCTTGCAATGAGGAGAAAGGTCACTAGGTCACTATAGCCCGATTGTTGTTGCATGAACAATAGTTCATTGAAGCAAGATTAGTTGATTATTGTAGTAGAGGTTTTCAATACCTGGGTTAGTACACTATGGATTGGTACAACTATAATAGATTGTAAGTAGTCTTAAGAACCATAGTTGTTAGCTTGTTGTTGATGCCCCAGGAAAGGCAAGTGTTAGGGCAAGATCTCTACGGTGTTGGATAGTCTCATATAAGAGCGGAAAGCCTAGGTAAGAAAAACTAAAAGTAGAGTAATCAATAGTTCCTCTCAGAAATTAGTATTTGCAAAAACAATAGGAATGACTTTTTTATTTTGGGATTTACCTCCTAAAAACAAATAACTGATACCATTAACCTTTAAATGGGATTTTAGTCAAGAAAACTATAATAAGATGATAATAGATTTAATTAATAATCAAAATATTAGTAAAAGGGTTAAAATAAATTTTTTTAATAGCTTTTCAGGTCCAAAATATTATAAAATTAATAATGGCAAAATAATCAAAAAAGAATTTATTATTAATAAAAATTTCCTTAGTCAAGAATTTACATCTCAAGAAATAAAGGAAAAAGAGAGTGGTATTTTTCAACATTTTCAAGAATTTGTGGATAATTATAAAAAGTTATATCATCAAATTTTGAAAGAATTAGGAAAGTATATTTTTTTTATTGGTTTGAATAGTATTGTCATGGGCATAGGGTCCGATATCGCTCGAATTTAGCTAAACCATGTAAAAACATTGTCCGCCATTGCTCTTCTTCCTCTTCACTATCTTCATCTCTCAGTTGATCTACCAGAAAGCAGTTTGGGATTCAAGAACCAATCACAGTTGACTGGAGTTTGGCAGAATCAAATTTCACCATCAACATTTTGGTGTTAGAAGGAGGGCCCATCTGTTTTTTGAATCACTTCCCTATTTAGCCACAATGATGAGAGGAAGGGTCACCAGGAGTTCTAACACTTCAAGTATTTAGTCGGTAGATGTTTCTACTACTGAAGCGCATCCTTGGCCTATCGCTGCCCCCGAAACTAAAGAAGCGCAAATGCCTCATTAGCCACTGCCCATGCTTGAGAACATGGTAAGAGAGCTGGCTAAAACTGTTAAAGTGCTAGCACAAGCGCAAGCCCAAGATGTGCCAAGGCAAGAAGAAATTGTAGCGTAGCTCTAGCAATTGCATGAAAGAGCTCATAAAGAGACTTATAAAAATCACCACGATCAACGATCTGGGGACTCGTAACAAGCTGAAAGCTCTGGCCCCCAGTCTGAAGCTCGAGATCTAATAATAAGGTAGGTCCTACAAAGACTGAAACAGTTGGAGGAATGTCCCCAATCTCAAAATAATCAACCTTGCTATGAGAAAAGCTCACCATTCTCTGTGGAGATCGAAATGTAGCCCCTTCCACAGAAACTTAAAGTGCCCAAAATTCTATTGTACGATGGAAACAGCAACCCATGTGACCATCTGGACATATTTAGTGTCCAGATGGATCTGCAAACAACTGACCCCTGGTTAAGTGCTGCATCTTCCCGGCCATATTGGGAGGTATCCCCCGAGCATGGTTCAGAAGCCTCCCGACTCGTAGCATCAATAGTTGGGAAGAATGTCAAAGGAAGTTTGTTGACCAGTATCGGGCATTAAAGAGGCAACTTGCACCCCCTTATCATCTTGCAATGATCTTCCAGTGTAAGAACGAGTCACTGAAGGATTATCTTGCCAGGTTCAGGCATGAAGCCAACTCCATAGAGAATCCCATGGGGGAGAGCATCTTGACGATGATCTTATCGAGGCTCCACAAGGATGGAAATTTATACAAAAGCCTTTACAAGTCCCCAGCTTGAGATCTAGCTGAATTCTATGAGCAAGCTACCAAGCAAATAAGATGGGAGGAAACCTTCAGCATGAAGGAGCCCAAGCAAAGGGCAGACACCTATGGCTCCACCTCGAGTAAAAAGAGGAGCAATGAGAGTTGCAGTCACGACCCCAGACCTCAGCTCGCGAAGAAAGTAAAGCTTCAGTGACCTCAGCCTCAAGGTTTCTTCGAAAACTACAGTATCCTGTCTGATACGCAAGATAGGATTTTTACCACAGAAAGGCATAAGGAAGACTTTATGAAGCCTAAGCCCATGAGAACTTCCACCAGGTCTAGAGACCAGAGCAGATTCTACGGTTATCACAACGAGGTTGGACACACTACATTGAAGTGTTGGGCATTGAGAGATACTATAGAAGATCTCATCAGAAGAGGTTGATTACAGGATTACGTGGTGAGACCATCAGAATAGTAAACTCAACAGACTTAGCGAATCGCTGATCGAAAGCCAGAGCCCTCCATTAGAACCATATTCTAATCCTGTAATGTTTTCCTAGGGTTAATGATGATTTCAAAATCTTTGTATAGATTATCCAGCAAAATGCTTCATAGAAAGAGAGTTATTCCACATTGATCCAATATTATTCCCAGCTAATTGGTTGAAACACAGAAATATTACCAATCTAGTGATGAGCCATCATCTCGCCACCATACGGATACATCCAGGGGTGAGACAGCACAAAGCCTACCCTATCAATACACCCAAAGCAAGCCATGCCCATAAGTGGGAGCAAAAGAGTATAATTCCCAACCTGAGCAACAAGATTGTTGTCTCGTCGAGCAACAAGATTGCTACGGGACTGAGCAACGAGATTGTCATGAGACTGAGCAACATGATTGCTGGCAAGGAAAAATTCTATAACGACCACTAAGCAATCAGATTACTATCTCACTGAGCAACAAGATTGTTGTAAGATTGAGCAACGAGATTGCTTCCTCACTGAGCAACAAGATTGCTGTGATACTGAGCAATGAGATTACTGTGGTATGGATTATCAAACATAGTTAATATGCAATCTCATCCAGCAAAGAGCTATCATCTCACTGAAGTGCGGAGGCACTATAAAACACTCGAAAAGCTCACATAGGCACACAAACGTTGTAAATTCATTGCAACTTTCATGAAAACAAATACTTGTAGCTCGATGGTGAGACCTACCCAGGCGCTGCTCGCATGCGACCTATCTGAATTTTACTTGTCATTGATCGAGACAACTGTATGCTAAAGTTCACACTCAAAAGTTGAGGTCGATTATCCATGCAAGCATTTCATTGATTTAGAGTAATATACATTATCATCAAAAGGGGATGAAAGCATCCAATACAATATTCAAGAGTTATACGGAAAAAGCTCATTCACTAAAGACCTCGTTTGAGAAGGAAAAATTTACATTAGGAGATCTAAAGTACAAGATTAAAGGCCAAAAGAGCCTAAAAACATTGTTGAAAGCAAAAAGCCAACTACTAGGAGACGAACTCCCACCAGCAGGAAGACCAGCAAGCCCGACTACTCCTGCTTCCTTAGCCAGCAGATCCTCCTAGACCAAACCCAGAGCAATTCAAAAGAATGCCAGGAGTTTGGCTAGCAAGGCTAGAAATCACAACAAAACCGTGAAGAAATAATCCAAAATTTGCACAAGATCTCCCCCGTGGCTAGCATAAAGAGCTATCCACAGGATCCATGTGTAGTAAGCTATCCACACCTCGAAGCCCCATGCAGTAGGCCATGCATGCCCCAGAGTTTCACCGAAAGACAATCCAACAAAGGTATTTAGGGACTTAACTAATACATCCATTTGATCATGAAGAAGCAAGAAGAGTTTCTCAAGCCTTATAAATTAATTTGCGTTCAATGAATGACCCGGCGGACAAACGACCGCACTTGATCGAACGGTCCAAAGAAAGTTAGATTGCCACACCAATGGTTAGAAAGTAAGGTCAGAAAAAAAAGTATGACTGAAGTTAGATGAAATGAAAGATTGAAAGTCTGAAGTGACAACACAAGAGTCCAAATATCGAAATTTTTTACTAAATAGAAAATTATGAATAAAAGCCTCAGCAAGAATTACAACTCCCAGTCCACAAAGCGAACTGAGAGTTGGGGGGCTTATGCTGTGGGTAAAAATCAGTCTCACAAGGCAGACTGAAGGCTCAACGAAAGTTAAGTCCAGACTAGAGGACATCCAACTTATTGAGAATAAAAATGTGAGGTCCCAACTTGTGTACTCGACAAATTGTTCCTACACGAGCTCACCTCGTTGTGGGCAAGCTCGTCCTCACTGAATGAAAAAAGGCAACAAGCACGAGGACATGAACTTACGAAGAGGAGGCACAGCTTAGGCCAGAAGCTCAGTGAGATGGAGCTCCAGACAGGCTTGCGTCAAGCCTCAATTCCAGCCGACAAGAGGGGCCCACACCGTAGAAAGCAGTCTGCAGCAATCAAATTGCAAGAGATTATACTGTCTTGTATATTTAATACTTGATGTAACAAAATTACAACTTGTAATCATTACATGTAACATTTCTTCCTTTATAAATAAGAAAATCATTGTAAAGCGGAGGAGGGGAGAAATAGCTAAGCAAAAGCTCTATAAATTTTCTTTCAAATTAATAAAATTTCGTCGTGGATGTAAGGTTTGATACCGCTTAGATTTGGCCGAACCACATAAAAACACTGTCCACCATTACTTTTCTTTCTCTCTACTATCTTCATCTCTCATTCGGTCCAGCAGAAAGTAATTTGGAGTTCAAGAACCGATCACAATTGATTGGAGTTTGGCACAACCAAATTCCACCGTCAACATCACTCAATACATAAACTCAAAAGAAAAATCAAACAATCATTTCAATTCAATACATAAATTCAAAAGTGACGCACATAACATTAATTTATTACCAAATTTACCTAAATTCACGTTTTTCCATATATATCACTTTCACATATGGACACACACAAGCAAGTGAAACGTTTATCTATCCAGTTAGTACTTAGTTATTGTCAAGGGTCTATCCCATCTAAGAAGGTTTAACATTTTACCAATTCTTTTCCTCACTCCTAAGCATCTTCAGAATCTAACACTAATGCCATTTAACATTTAATTACTTCCCACTCGGACTCATTACAAGCCCTGTTTATATGTCAAACCTTCGATAACAATTTCTTAATGCATAATCCATCCATAAATTTGATTCCTACAACCAACTAAATATTTCCACTTATAATATCATCTTAATAAGGGATCATTTTTAATCAGCCTATCACTAACCTTACTCTACCATCACAAGTCTCTAAATCATATAGATAAGAGCGCTTATCTAAAATTGATAAGTGGCACATAAACCAAAATCCATATTTTACATTCATCAAACAATTTTATTATTCGAATCAACCTAATACAGTAGAAAGGAGCGCATTGGTTAATTTCTTAAATTGGTGATCTTTATTTGTTTTATTTCTAATGTCAATTAAATGGCTTAACATTTTATATCAACTACTATCAATGATTTGAATTATTTTCTAATTATTCATTTGGACAAATTTCAGCCCATAAATTTACCAGTCTATGTGTTGTTGTTTTTTTTTTGGGTATGTTTCAGCCCATTAAGTTCAGCCCACAGATAAATTTCTCTCCATTATAACCCACTTTTAGCTTTTCCTCACACATAAACATGAGCCCAAATCCCACGTTTACACTCAAGTCCAACAGACTCGCACAAATTCTCCAAACAGAAGCAGCCTATATTTTAACACACTCGTAACCACACATACGCACCTCAGCACCGACAGAAAATAATACATTCAAAAATCATAAAGAGTAAGTCATTTACCTACCTTCAAGCCGCTGTGTTCGGCTCCAGTTGCCGGCAGCCATTGCACTCAACCATGGCGCAGCAGCAGCTGGGGCAGTGGAGGCAGCTGGATTCCCGCGCTCATGGGTTGAACGTTGGCCGGTTCCCTCCGATGATATTGCGACAATCCACTGCTACAACCCCATCCAAACAAAGCAGCGGCTGTCTGCTATGTATTGATCGGCCGTAGCTAATGCAACTAGCGTTCTTCTTGCAGCAACAGCTAGGACAGCAACCGGCAAACCAAAATGGCCGGAACAGCTGGCATGAAGGAGCTGGTTACTTAGGTGAGGTGGGCATCCAATGTCTCCCCCAACTAGGCTGTCCTCTTCACTCTTGACCAGGATAGTCCCCGGCTGCAGATTAGCTCGGCCCGGACAGACGAAACTCGGTGGTGGCGCTGCTGTTATCAAAAGGCCGGACATCCTCGGCCGTAGCAGAGTCCGCGTAGGGCAACTCTGCACCACTCAGTTCCCACATGCACCGCTGGCGGCCTGCTTCATCACGGACAGCCTCCGGCGGATGTGGCTGGTTCAGATGGTTGCAGACTCCGCGGTGGCTTGCGGTGGGCCATGCTCTGCGGCTGCTCCATTCGTGCTGGCTGAAACGCTCCTCTCCTAAGCTGGACCGCAACCAAAAGGAAAGAAGAATGAAGCCAGCAGCTGGACGCCAGGAGGAGAAGCTTAAAACAATTCTCCAAACGGCGCCGTCTCAATAATAAAAACAGATGCAGTTTTCTTTTTTTTTTTCTTTGCCCCACATGGGCTAAACCAAAAACCAGGCAAACCCATTTTGCATTCAAATGGACTAAGCTAAAAAAAAAAAAGGTACTTAAACAAAAAACTTTACAACAGTACTTGAGGTTATACTACTACTTCTACTCGTAGCTTTATATATCTATGTACATAGTATCTATTTATGTATTAATGATTATTATTAATTTTGTTTCCAAACAAACCTTGTATCTAAAATTTGTTAAACATCTTCTATATGTGACAAAATCTTTTTAACTTTTATTGGTAAACTTTATACTCTTTACTAGTCGGGAAAATGATATTATAGTAATGATGTTGGATGGTAGTTAACAGTGAAAGGTGATGATGAGCGATAGTCAATAATAAAAGATAATTATGGGATATTGTCAATGGCGAAAGATGAAGGTGGACAGTGATCAACAATGATAGTGATAATAGATGATGTTTAACAATGAAAGGTAGTGGTAAATAGTAGTCAATGACAAAAGATGATGTTAGTTGGTAGTCAATAAAGATAGTAATACTAGATGATGGTCAATAGTGATAGTCATAGTGAAGTTTAGAAAGAAATTTTTGGAAGAATTAAAGTAAAAATTGTTAACAAACTTTACATGTAGGACAATCTAATTCTTCACAATTAGGTTTAGATATTACAAAATGCATATCATAATTTATTCAAAATCGATTTCATCATAAAAAAATTATTAGAATTAGTTTTAATTAGATTATATTACTGTGTATACTAAGTGTGAGAAATTATGTGTGAGCAACTAGTGTTTGGAAAGCTAGAAATAGCAATTTTTAACCTATTTATTTTTTGAAAATGCTAAATACATACATAATTCTTCCACAATTTATTCACATGATAAGAAAATTGTGAAATTTAGAAATATTGTGAATCCCACAAAAATTTTAAGCGTTTTGCTATAATATATCCTTGCTAAGTTTTACAAATTTTTATACTAATTTAACATAAAAATCATAAAATTTGTAATTTTTTATATAAAATTTTACATTTTTTCATAAAAAATTGTAAGTGTGCTTAGATTTTCTATGCAACAAATATATATATATATAAAAATTATAACTCCATCATTCAAAATTGTAATAAAAAAATTTAAGATTTTCATAAAAAAGTTGTAACTTTTAATGAAAAATGCACAATTTTATATAAAAGGATCCTAATCATCTCCCTAACAAAAGTTACCATTGGAAGCCCATGCACCCTTCACTTGTTTTAATAAATCTCTGCCCTTCATTTCTATTCTTTTATTGTTATTATTTCCTTTTTCTTCCCTGGATCAGTACACGGCATTTTTCTTCTTCTTCTTTCGAAACAACTAGCGTTTCTCTTCTTTGTTAGAACAGAACACAAGAATATGGTACCGATGATTTTCCTTTAACGTCATTTTCTCCAATAACAGTAAAGATAGGATCACCACAAACAAGATTGTCCGTGGAAGTTTTGAATCCATTAATACGAATATGAACTCATCATTTTTAGTCTTACACTCTCAAACTTGAACACTTAAAACCAGAATATACTATTGGTTTTTCAGGTGGAAGACCTCAATTATATGTTTTTGTAATTTTTTTTAATTCTAAAGTTGAATCATGGATGCCATAGATATAGTTTGAATGATTTAAGCAAGACAATTGAAAAGCATATAGGTGTTGGATAAATTGTTTCTATTGATTAAAAATTTTACTTAGACTAACTTAGATGTATGGTCAGTTATGGCTTATATATTCAATCATACATTTCAAAAATTAAATTTGGATAATGGTACAAGCTTGTGAATGAAGTTTTTGTGATAAAAAAAATAGATAAACTCAAGAATTAGTTGATTGCAAACTTCGGATTTGAGAAGGGGAGAGGTTCAAAAGTTTTGGTTTACTGTCTACCTTCATCTTCTAAATATTGGAGTTAACATGCTAATTTGTTGTAGAGAATGAGAGCTGTCTTTGAGACACAAGAAGAAGAAGAAAAACAATCCACTTAAAAGAAATGGTGAGTTTTCACTTTGTGGAGATCTGTTTAAGTTGATGAACGAATAGTAGATAGACTTTTAATTATAGCTCCTGTTACGGAAGAAGTTCTGCATCTTATAAAATATTGTAAAAGTATGATATGATTTTTTTCAAGGATATATCAAAGTATATCCCTTCTTTGAATGCAAGGAAATTGCGTGAAGAAGAGTTTCTCTTGTTTTCACTTGTACTACTCACTAGTTTCGTACGTAGGTTTGTCAAAATTTATTGTTTGGGCCAGGCAGTACTCTGCATAGCTGTATCGTTCAAGCTGTATCATATATCTATATTTTTTAAAATTCATGAGTGCTTTTGTATTCTGATCCAATCTTAGATTTTGTATGTATGAAATTAATTGATTAATCATTCCTATCATCACAAAAATAAATAAATAAATAAATAAAAATATGAAAATTCATAATTCATATTACAACAATTATTGGTATTTTGGGCCATATAATTCTATTTGCCTTTGACTTTGACTCTTGTGGCTCTCTCGACCACTAACTAACTCAGGTTGTAAAATTCAAAATTATCTTATATCTGAACTCAATTTTTTAAAAACAAGCTGGATTGCTAATTATTATATTATTTGATTTGAGTTCACTTATAAAATCATTTTAATAATCAAATCTGATTTATACTGAAACCAATCAACAAGAATTAAAAAATCAGTCCAATTTTCAAGAATTGGACAATTTTTTTTTTTTTTAACTTTTTGGCTTCTATTTTTGGATTGATTTGGTTCAACAAATCTATATGTAATAGAAGAATTAATAAAAGAAAAAATTTAACACATAATTGATTAAAAACTCATTAGTTTATTTCATTTCTTTTAGGTTTTTTTTTTATAATATATGAACTCATATTTACAGTATAGGTTAACTGTTACTTAATTTTTAATAAATTTATATAAATCTATATTCTTGAAATCTTAGTTTAACCATTGATTTAATTAGTTAGACTAATTGGACCATGATCCAATAATTTTTTTTAAATTTATTATCTAATTTGATTTTTAAAATATTGCTAGAACCGGACAAAATGGTGTACTGGGAGAGATTCTTATCTAACTTGACTTAAATTTATCTAAATTACAATTATGTACATTAATGTATTTTTTTATTTAACGTAGCAATCAGCTGTCATTTTATTAATTGACTTAATCTAACGGATTTATGTCATTTATAATCTACTTAATCTATAGAATTTATAAAAAGCAAATTATTTGATTTTTTTTTTTGGAATCATTAAAAAAATTTCAATTTGACTTCTTTAAAAATACATAGTCAATTTGAAGAGTAAAATACAACATTATATTGTTGATAAATAGAAAAATAAAGAAGCGAATAGTTATGATTTTAAAAACTATTTTTCAGTTATTTCTAATTTATGAAAATCTTGACAATTAACTGTTGATCATTATTCATGATTTCTACACTTTATTTTCTAAAATACAATTAATATCTTTTTGCGCATTTTTAGAGCAATCAGACTAAAGAATTTTGTTCCCGAGAGAAAATAAATGGACACATACATAAGAATATGTTATGCAGTACACACGCAAGATAGTGAAACTCACCCAAATGTCTTTACTTTCTCCTACTTGAAGTAAAAAATATTCTTTTTTTTCTTTATAATATGAACCCTTTTCATTTAGTATGGTTTAGTGTCATGCGTGTAATGAGATTCAAAATTTAGAGTACGGATTCACAAATTAATTTATATATATATATATATCTCCCAGAATAACAACAAAATGCTCCAACTAAAAAATATATATATCTAAGATACTTTTTCCTCTATAAATTAAATAAGATAGAATGCCAATTCTTTAAGCTTCTCTAAATATGGTTACTATTATGGTAACCTTAAGCCTTAACCCTCAAGCACATTAGAACTCCACAGCTTCAATCACTATAACCAAGCACTTTAGTTCTCTCCCTCTACTTTTCATTCTGATAATTTCTCTTGCCTTAGTTTTCATTAGAAACGCTGGAGGCATTATGATTTACTGGGGCCAAAATGAAAGAGACTACAAGAAATGGTAGATTTTGCATCAACAAAATTGCATCAACATCTTGATTTTGTTGTGAATTGCATATTTTTTGAAACCAAAAATTCTTTTGTTACAAAATGTGAGAAGAAATATAGTATTTGCAACAATAGCCTGTTATTGTTGCAAAATTAAAATGATTTTGCAACAAAAAAAATCATTTTTGATACAAAATCTATAACTTTCAGCATTAAAAAAGAGATTTTGATACCATAGTTCAATTTATCTACATAAAAAATTGACAAAAAAAAAAAGGAAAAAAAATATTTGTCAAAGGGACCAAAGTAAAGTTTTAAAATTTTTTGTTGGGATCATAATGTAATTTTTCCTTTTTCTAAAAGGACTTTTTTGAAGTTGTTGCTGAGTCAATAGGGCAAATTGCAATTTTTTCCATTTTAGTTTCTAATATAATTTCTCTAGGCCAATCTTTCTTCCATGCGCACAATCTGCTTTAGCCTTGCCCTGCTGCTACTACGTTCGACGATCTTCTTCTTCTTTGGATTCTTCGCCGTTCAACAAGCTAGTCACTGGTCTTTCTCTTCCTCCAGCCACTTTTCGACATCCCTCTTACACTAGCTTAGCTCGACTCTCATTTTTCTTTTTTCCGGTGCCAGTTCGACCAGGCTGCATATTGGATTGTCAGTGACAATTTGACCGATTCCAAGTTTCCCATTTGTACTTTGGATGGTGATGGGTATTCCTAGAGTAAAAAATTTATTTTATAGCAAGTTTACATCAAGTTTTCAAGTAGATCTAGCTTGAAATCCTTACTTTCAAAGCTAAAAAAAATTGAAAATTTTCTTGTTGATTTGGTTCAGTTAAATTCCTATTGAAGAATCAAGCACACCAATATCAAATATTTGAGCTTTAGTTGAATATCTAAGTAGGTGACTTTGCTACTTGATTTTGAAATTTCAGCTTAAATATTAAAGTTTAATATTAGTGTGAGATAAGTGTGCTTAATAAGAGGACTTTAAAATTAAGTTTAAGTATTGATTTTGATGCTGTTTATTCCCAAGTAAGTTAAGTGACTTAATTTTCCACGTTGGTTGATCTAGCACTCTAAAGTGTTTCTAAGATGAGTAGATAATTCTACTCCTTTGATAAATCTCATTTGCTGTATGAATAATTTTATGATATGGATTATTATGATTTATGAAATAAAGGGATTTTTCTATGTTGACTTGTTTCGAAAGCATAACGGTATACTATATATACATACGAAAATGATTTATCATGATGAAATTATGCTTTTTACCTTGATTTATGTTGTTGAAACAAATGATTCCATTTTACTATATGATAAATAAAAATGAAAATGCTTTAGTGTATTTACTCATTTTGTAATGATTATTGCTTACGAAAGCAAGGATTTTATATTATGTGATGTGGAAATGTTATCATTTTGAAAACTTATGCTACCTGGAATGTTTTACGTTGTATTAGATTATTGATATTATTATATGAATAAAATTTCTCTTATTTGTGGAGAGATTTGGTAGCATAAAGTTTTCAAATGATTTTATTGAGATCCTGGATCCATTGGAAATTCATTGGAAACTCTCAAGTGCACTTGTGAATAGAATATATGATGGAGCAAATAAGGGGAGAGATGTATGAATATATGAATATATGAGTATCCGATAGACATGTTGGATGGATTATATTTTTCAATAAAACTCACCCTATTTTTCTATATATATATATATATATATATTTTAGAGCCTGAGGACATCTCCATTATTCTCCACCTCACACTAGCTCAAGATCTACTCATTGATTAAGTAGACTTCCTTCTGTGGAGTTTAAAGATATATTAATGGTGAACACCCTAGTAGTTGATAGAGTTGTGATATGCATGTATTTTAATTGTTGATGCCCAATAGGATGTATATTTGTATAACCCGGGCTATTATGATTTTTGTATTATTTTATAAGATGTGGTGGATGTGTAGTCCTTGTCTGTTGTATAGGCCTTGAGCCCAGGTGCCTAGAAAATAAAGGAAACTCTACTAGATTTTTGTTAGAATTTGAAATGTGAATATTTGATCATATATCAATGTAATTGTGGGCCTTTGGTATATTGTATACAAATTTATCATTTTGTTATGCACATTTATTAATGAGAATGAATGTAATTATGGTAAATCTTTTATCTTGAAGTGTTGGTAGAAAGTGTAGTTACAATATTATAATGATTAGACATATTTTATAATTATTATTAAAAAAATATTCAAATTGCAAAATCTTTTGTAACAACAAAATTAGTTTGCTTATTTTAAAAAATAGTGTTGCAAAAGCATGTTAAATGTGACAAACTAGATATTGGAGTGGTTTTTGTAACAAATTTTCTATAATTGCAACAACGATTGTTGTTTTAAAAATGTAATGCAACATAAACTTTGTTGCAAAAGAGCATAGGTTTTGCATCAATGTAAAAAATTGTTGCAAAAATTTTTTGCATCAAGGCTTTCTGCAACAACTTTGCAACAATTTTTATATTGTTG
>JANHAO010019634.1:0-13148 GCA_026873985.1 Saraca asoca
TAGATCTTGGGAAGAGCTTGAATTTGAGATTTGCCATTGAAATTTTTGAACTTTCTCTCTCTATATTCAAGCTCACTTCTTACATCTAACACCTTCATCTTGACAATAAAATCTATAACCCTTAAAATGCTCAAAGTATCCAATAAAATAACAATGACTAGATTTAGAATGCATCTTATTTTCATAAAGGTTATTAATTCGTACCCTTGAAAGACATCCCCATACTCGGAGATGATTAAGGCTAAGATTACATAGAGTCCACAATTCAAATGGAGTTTTAGCAAAAGACTTACTGGACACACTATTAAAGATATATTAAACTATTTTAATAACCTTACAATAAAGATAGCTAGGAAGATTAACCCTATTTTGTATACTCCTTATCATATCTTTGAGTATCCTATTTTGCTTTTCTGTAACACCATTATATTCGGGACTACTTGGCATGGTAAATTAAGCAATGATGTCACAGTCTTCTAAGTATTTGATAAACGAACCTTGAACTTGCCTTAAGACTTTATGTTTGAAATAATACTCACCTCCCCAATCTAATCTAACAATTTTGATGACTTTTACCTACTATTTCTTAACTTTAGTCTTCAAGATCTTTAATTTATCAAGAGCTTCAAACTTTTCCTTAATCAAGAACTATATTCATATTGGGAAAAAAAATCATCAATGAATGTTATAAAATACTTATTGTTGCATATAGTGGGTTAATAGAGACCACTTATGTCTATATGAATAATTTGTCATGACATGGAAGATTTTTTCTTAATTAAGGGTCTTTTGCCAGCAACTTGTTCAACATTACATATGGTGTCATAAATTTCATTTGGAGTCAAACACATTCTATATAATCTACATGACAATGTATAATGGTCAATTATAGTTGAATCATAAAATAAGGAAACATTCCCGTTTTTGAAATTAAAAGTGTAACCTTCTTTGTCCAAAACAAAAATTGAAATCGAAACTAAATTCTATCTAAAACATAATATATAGAAAGTGTTCCTTAAAGTAAGTCTAAAACCATGTCCTAAATTTAAACAAACTACTCTTATAAATTCTACATCCACCTCCATGTTTTTGTTAATCACAAGTTTACTCTCTTTTTTATTTAGCCTCCTCCTGCTTATAAACCCCTATATAATGAATGCAACATGATTAGTTGCTCCATTATCAAGCCACCAACAACCAAATCGGACCATAGCTAAATTGGATTCATATAAAATAAGGGCAAAAAATTTACTTTTATTCTCTTATTTTTCTAACGAAGCTTTATATCTAATGCAATTCATTTTAAAATGATATTTCTTCTACAAAAGTAGCACCTATCTTTCTTAAAAGCAAGTTTGTTAATGCACATAGCACTTAGCTAACTAGAGTTATTATTCCAAAAAAATTTAAAAGTAAGAAATTTAGATTTCTTACCTTTTCCTTTGCTACTGGGCTTAGACATAAAGATAGTAGTTTATGATTTCCCTCTCTTTAGTTTCTTCCTCCTTAACAACTAATGGGTGCCAAATCATCAAAATTTTATGTGTTAAACTATCCTAATTTTGTAGAACCAAAGGATGAGTTTAGATCAAACCTAAAAGATTAGATGATTAATTTGAGTGATAAATGGTACAAGGGAATTTTAGATATCTAAGATATAATTTAAAATTAGAATTTTAGAAGTAACATAACAATCAAATAGAATTTAAAAGGGAAAATTCAAATCAGAAAAACTTCAATCTAAGGAAAAATCATGTATTCAATTCTCATATTGATCTTAGGTATAATTGTATTATATCCTCTTTGATTATTTATCAAAAAATTAATTTAAGCTCACACCTAAATTAACTCTTATTGTCCATCCCTAATTTCATCAATTCAAGCCCAGCACCTGAATTAACTCTTATTGCAAATCTGACTCAAGCCCGACAGCTAAATCAAGTTAACAACAACAGTAAGAATAATAAAAGGCTAAAATTGGATAGCCAATCATACACTAGTGCACAACTATTAAATCCATCATATGTTTTTCTTAAGTGAACAATCATACTCTAATGCATAATCATAACACCCAATTGTTACTTTGCCAAACTAGTAGAACAATCACAAATTGAGAAGTTTAAGCTAGCAGATAATCACAATAGACAATCAATCAATGAGACCTATTAATCAATCATCCAATGCAATTAAAATAAAGAACCAATAGATAACCAAATTAGGATTAACTCAACAACATAAATCAAGTCTCACAATCACTATTGAATTGAAGCAAAATTTTCCTTAGATTGAAAGAAAAGTTTAATTACTTATTACAAGAGAAAAAAAACAAAAAAAAAAAAAAAGAGAATATCTGAAAAGGACTAGTGTTCTTGCATTAGGAGAGTTCCTCCCTCTTTACAAAGTTAGAGAAAATAATAGAATGAAAGAATAAATCACTAAAGGCATTAATTAAGTTTTTCTATGAACTCTCTCTTTTCTCTACTTAGGCTACTAAATTGGGCTAAATGAGAGCATAAATGGACCATAGTGTCTTCATGGAAATTGGAGCTCTACTTTTTAGCAATCCAATGGCCTAGATTTTTCTCAAAATGGAGGTTCCTAACCTAACTTATGAGACAAAACTTGAAACAGGCTTTGTAAAGTAGACCAACTTGAACGGATTCAACCTTTCAGTTTCATAGCCCTAAAACTCTTTCAAAACGGCACAGTTTCACCTTGAGCCCTATATGAAAGTTATAGATGTAGATCTTCACTATCAAATGGGCTTAGGTTTGTATAGCCTAGATGATTGGAGCTCTAGAGATAATAAAAATACTGAGATTGGTTCAAGATTAATGAGTTAACATTATGTTTCAACTTTTGGGCTAATTTTTATCCATTAAACATCCGAACTAGTCTTAAGACTCTTCATAACAATTGTAGACCTTACTCTAAGCTTTCCAATGATATAAGAATCAATCCAATCAAAGGTATAGAACTCTAGATGCAATTAAAAGCCTGAAATAGTGTCAAATTACCGAATTAATTTAAATTAGTCCTAAATTTGACCAAATCATGAAACTAATCAAAAGTACTTTAATTTGCATAAAATCATGACAAAAGACTAAATGAAGAAGAGGTATAAAGTATGTGAACATTGCACTTATTAGCAACACACCTGGTGATTAGGTCATTGATACCTAATGCCTCATCTTGAGAATTATATGTGATTACAAGTAAACTAAAATCAACAAGGAAGGTGTTCAATGCTTGTTGAACAATATAGGCATCAAGGAGAGAAATATTCAAGGCTTTCAGCTTAGTTTGATAGTGAACCATCTTGATGACATATTCCTTAATACTTCTAACTTTATCATACCTCATGGACTAAAGCTCCCTAAAAATGTAGCTATTTCAATATTTGATAGGACTTTATATCTCTAGGACAAAGCAATGAAGAACTTCTTAGTCTCAATAGTGCTAAGAAGACCACTCAATAGGTGTTCATGAATAGACCCCTTCATTGTTAGATAACACATGTAATTTGACTTTCACCAAGCTGCATGTGCTTAATTCTATGCATTAGTGCTATTTTTAGTGAGTTCAGCTAGCTTATTAGTAGTCATCACCAAATCCATATCTATCATCTCAATAGAAAATTCTACATCTTGTTTCCATTTCTTGAAATTTTCACCAGTCAACACCTTGATAGTGACCATATCATTATTAAAAAGTGACTATATGAATCAAATATAATTCAACATAATAGCAAATTATAGGGTAATTCTAATACAAAAGCCATATAAAAATAACAATTCAGAATTTAGATACATCATTACATAACACCTTTGGGTAGAATGTAGAACATGCAATTCCAAATTCTCCACATAAAATTATTTAAGAATTCCTACCTTGTAAATCTAACAACTTTACATGAATGGACCACTTGGATAGGTCACTTCTCAATCTATGTCTCATGTGACATTTCTAGTTCTCAAACAAAGTTAACACCTTTTGGTAGAAGAACTTTGTACTTAATTAGAGACATCCATTACCGTCAAAGTTCAAAATCTTTTAAATCAAATGAATTGTCCACTTTGTGATAACAATTCAATCAATTCATAAAACTTTCTTTTATACTAGGATTCGCTTTATTATTATCCATGCAAAAATAAGTTTAATGGTGTATTTTATCCTTATAGACATGGGGCCATAAAGGTCTTTAATCAACCCGAATATGTATCATAGTCCATATAAGATATACAAAGTATCTTTTAATAATGTTGCAATTCAAATATATTAAAGCATTATGATCCCACTTTATGAGAGATAATAAAGTCTCTCCAATGTAACATTGACAACACAAAGTGTGTCAAAAAATAAATTTTATGAGATATGAAAACAAAATTATCTCTAATGTCACATAAACATAAAATTTGCATGCATATTACATGAAAAATTAACTTTATTATGATTTTATATAAACTCTTAAGATTAATTTATAATTTAGGGTTTTATTCAAACTTCTTATTAAAAGCAATTATAAGTGAAACTATTACACAATCATCAATAGTAAAAACTTTATCAAAAGAAATCATTGCCAATAAGTTTCCTACTCACTTCATTCACTTATAAAAAAAAAAAAAACAAGCTAATAAAGATTTGATTAAAAAAATCATTGAATAAACAAATCTAAACAAAACCATGGTCTTTTTTGTTTGTTAAAACCATCATGAATAAACAAATCAAAATAATTTAAAAAACTATAATCCCTATTTGGTATTGCAAAAGTCTAACTAATTTAAAATCCATGTCACCAAATATGCAATTAAAATATAGAAAATAATGCAAAACATGAATCTTTACAACTTGCATAGAATATCATGTCAAACTTCTAAAAGAAAAGGGTAATAGGGATGTATGTGTGAATGAATCAAATAAAGAAGAGAGGCAAAATAGATACATGGGGTTCTAAGATCATGTAGTTCTACTTTGATACCAATTGAACGATAAAATTAGGAATATAAAATTATTCCATGCCCAAGATCATTCATAAATTCATAGAACACCATATTATTGAAACAACTTGCGAGATAGAACTGAAATCCAATGACATATTGAGTGCAAAAAAATAATCAAATATAATCAAATGCATTAAGTTCTTCTTTCATGATCTCACAACTAAGCCTATTAGATGATAGAGATTAAACTTTATTAGTTAAATCATTAGAGAGGGGACCTAGCAATCACTTTATAATTGTTGCATGAGGATTTCCATATAATAATCCCCAATGGACCTATTAGGCCTACACATTTTAACCTATATCTTATTAATTAGAATAATAAATCCACTAATTAAATTGACTTTACGGACATCTTATGTCTCTTTAACCATATTATCTTAACTCCAAATCACAATTAATGTTAACCCATGTTAGATTAAAAATAAAATAATTTTAATAGTTTTTTAATAGCATCATAATACATGAGTGGATAATGATGTAAAACTAATATACACTAACAATGAATTAAGAAAGCTATTGTTCAACCTATGGAAATGGAAATAGAATAGAATCAAATAAGAAGGAATAAAGATAATAGTAGTTGTTACTTTTTGAATTGTTTAGTTCAATCAAGGAATAGAATCACATTATTTGTAATTCCCTTTCTTGCTATTTAGTTAGGTGGTGATCAATAGTGATGGATGGTGGTCAACAATGGTGGTGGATAATGACTAATGGCGTAAGTGGTGCTGGACAGTGATTAACGACAATAGATGATGATGGACAATGGTGAGCGATGGTCAACCGAGATAGATAACGTTAGATGGTGGGCAACAATGGTAGTAGTATGGGTGATGATCAATGATTATAAGTAATAATATGCGGTGATCAATGATTATAACTAGTAGTGGATAGTGGTCAACAATGAAAAGTGGTGATGGGCGGTAATCAACAGTAAAGATGGTGGTGAATGGTGGTCAGTAGTTATAAGTGATAATAGATGTTAGTCAATAATGGTAATGGTGTGGGATAACAATCAATAACAAAAGCTTATAGAAAGCAGTGGTCAATAGTAGTAAGTAGTGGTAGGTTGAGATGTGGGAGTGCCGCAAGATGAGAAAAGAAAAGGTAGAAAGAAGTGTTTTTTATTTATGATAAATAACATAATTTGAAACCTTAAACGAGGGAAGAATATTAAATTAGGAGTTAAATAATTGCAACACATTTCACTACACGCAAACACTCAATAAAAAATTAATCTTTTTTATTTCATTACACATCCCCTAAAATTTTCCAACCAAAAGTATCCTAAATTTAAATCCTAATAGATTTAAAAATGCGACTCCCATGAGTGATGGATCTTGGCCAAAATTTTTGGGGTCAAACCGAAGTCATAAACGTGATGTGCAAAAGCAAGTACAAATGTGTGAAATATTAATTTATATGTCATAACCTCTTGACCAATATACTCCAAACCTTTGTGATAGAGGTCATGCATGAAACATAAAATTTTTTAAACTTTGTATCTGGCTAAAGTTTGAGTTTTCAACTTGAATTTAATAATTTTTAGTATTTATTAAATTATTATAAAACCAATTTTTGCTATTGTTTTAGTAATCAATTAATTATTGACCAATATACTCCAAACCTTTGTGATAGAGGTCATGCATGAAACATGAATTTTTTAAACTTTGTATCTAGTTCGAGTTTGAGTTTTCAACTTGAATTTAATAATTTTTATATTTATTAAATTATTATAAAAACAATTTTTGCTATTATTTTAGTAATCAAGTAATTAAATTGTCTAAACCTATTAGTTATCACATTCACATGATAACATATAGCAGGTTCACAAGAAAATGCTTTACAGCCTAATTTTAATTTTCTTTCACAATTGATAAGAATTGAATGTGAATCGTACACCTCACCAAATATTTCAGAATTCCTTAATCGCTGAGCTCACCTATTTGCATTTATGTCTATGATTCAAGAGAGCAATGATACTTACCGAAAAAGAAAAAAGTACAATTATACAACTCGTGATATCAATCAAACTACTTAAATACGCAATAAATCTTCTTTTTTCTTTTTAAATTCTGACTTTCAATCTATTACTTTTTACAAAAATAACCGACAGTCACAGGGAGTTTCAATTTATTCACAAAAAAAAAAAAAATGTGAAGGTAAGAGTGACAATTAGAGAATAAAAATAAAAGAATTCTTAAATTCGTATCATAATAATTTAGCTCAACTAATAGATAAAGGGTTATGATTCAATGCGTAATAAAAGAAATTGTATTGATATATATTTTTGTAGATTTTTTTATATTTTTTATAAGTTTTCATTAAAAATTATATCTTTTATATAAAACTAAGAACATCACCCAACAAAACTAATACCACATTCATGAATTTGTTATCAAAATTCTTAATACCTGAGCACCGGACTTCTCATTCAAAGCATCTTCCACCATCACACCTGCATATTTAATAGAAAGATAGACTAAATACAAGGGAGCAATATAGAGACATGAAGATAGTCACATATCAGTTAAAAACCCAATAACAACAATGTATAAAAGCCTAGACAACATAAAATTTGAAAAGAAAACTAATTGTGAAGTAAATGAGATCCAAATTCAATTTCAAACAGTAACTTTTACCAAAAGCCTATATCATTTAAAAAATAATAGAGTTAACTTACTAATTTGTCATTCCTGACACATGTGAAATAAGCTTCCATAAAGATTGTTCAGTATATAGATAGAGCAATTCAATCATTTTTTTCTCTTGATGTAATCTTTAATTTTTTCAATTTTTTGCAAGACCATGTGGGTTGATTGCAAGAAATATTCTCCTGCATATAAAAACAGTGTTTCTTAGTATCTTATTCACAAATATCTATGATTAACAACCATCAATGACCAAAAAAAAAAAAAACATGCCAATTGTGTAATGCTAGAGCCCGCTTTGAATATAGAATAGTAAATCCCATTTGACTTGGTCATCAATAATGCTTTGACTACTCAGAGCTGCAATAACATTTAGTATACTCCAGAGACATATGGTAATAGGAATTCAAACCACTCTGATGGCCATAAATATGTGAAAAATGGTTCTTTTCATCCGCCAAGCAACAAAAGAAAAGAAACATGTAACAATCAATTTTTATAAGCCAGAAGAGCTAAGTTTGAAGCTCATATGATGGTAATCTATGTTAGATGAATAAAGCAAATGAGAAGGCACAAAAGGAAACCTGTAGTTAACCCAAGACATCTAGTTTGATCTATAGTTTTCAGTGGATCATCAGGATCTGCAACAGAAGACTGTGCACTTTGGTTATAAAATGCATGTTTCAAGAATAAGCGAAGAAGCTTCCTTACTCGAAAATATTGAACTCTTGAAATTTTTTTGTTAAGAAGAAATTATGGTCCAACACATGCAAAGGATTACTGCTAACTCCAATCATTAGCCTAAAAGCAGTCCACTAATCAGAGAAGCTAAGAATAATCTTTCTCATGCACACAAAAATTATAGACTGAACATTTCTGTCCCTCACTGATTCAAGTTGTATCAAACATTGGAAGAAGAACAACAACCAAAAAGACATTCACACAAATATTGGATGAAGAACAACAACCAAATAATCCCACAAGCACTTATCTAAAGAAACATAGAGGCACTTATCTAATCCCAAAATAAGACACACAAAAAATACAAAAGCAACAAGAATTTAAAATTCTCTCTCAAAAAGACACTAAAAAAAACGAAAGTGCTTAATGCATAAGGTGGTTTGAAGCATGCCAAACAAATGCCAATGTCTTGACCAATGTCATTCAAGTTTTGTGAAAGAGATGCCAAAGTGTTACAATTTTGAACCCATTCGACAGGCAAACATGTTCGACTTTGGACGAAACTTGACGTAAAAATCAAGCATAAAGAGGAGGCCTTATCAAGCTAATTTGAAAGCAAATATACTTGTAGATTATTTATTTCAAATTTTTGCTATTTTGGGGGTATTTATATCTTTTTAGCATTAATCATTTATCCAATATGAGTAGAAAAATATATGATTCCGATTCTTGCATTTTTTCTCTTCATGTCCATATGAGATGGCACATTAAAACCCTTACGAGTGAGAAAAAAAGTCCTTATATCAATTCAAAAAAAGTATATTTACCCTTGCCATTAGGGCTTTTTCTTAAAATGCTCTTTAAGGGGATACATCCAGTGACCGAGTGGGCACTGTGACTCAAGCTAGATATCAAAATGTGAAGCTTAAAGATAATCCCTCTACATACTTAAAACTATGTAATGAGGCATATATTAATAAAATAGAACTATCCTTTTCCTTATTTTAAAAAAGCCCCTTCCCGATATACACTAGAGGTTTCTTGCATGGCATGTTTTTTAAGACTTGGTATGCACTAATACGTTGACTACACACTCAGTTAGCTTGCGGACATATTGTGCATGATATTTTGGTTGTATAGGCAATAAAATCCTCAATACCCTAATTATCTATCCAAGTGTGCCTCAAATTTTCTGAAAGGCTGGCATGTTGGCCAAGAGTTGGGAACATGCACCGCATAGTTTCAGCTAGAGAGCTACTGGCCTGTGACAGTTAGTATCAAAGCTCGGTTGTGCTAGAGAGACAAATTAGGTGAGCCATGATTGGGATAGATTCAGCTTGTTGAAAGCATATGAAATTTGTGAGTGAAGCAAATACTTGTCAAAATAGTGAAAAGATATTACTAAGGACTTGACCGAGAGAGATGCAAGAGGTTAAAGCAACTCAAGGGCTAGTATACAAGATATTCTATATGAGGGAATGTTGATGGTGCATTAAGTGCAAGAATGCATAGAAGTTGTTGAACTTACTATACAACAATGGACATTAATTATATGCTCATTCATAATAGGCATTCAAGGGAACACAAAACCAGTCAAGAAGGTAAGTAAATTGATAGCCTATCTAGTGAAAGAAAGTTCCCGAGAGAAGACTTGGTCTTCCAAAGAAAGCTTGACCATGTCCATGAGGGACATATTAGTTATCGGTGAAGCCATAATTGTGTTATAAAGTGTGGCTACAATAGACATTTGACACATCTTGCAAAATGGCACATCTCTTATGACATGTTAAATGGATGAATCTTATTCGAGAAGTCCAAAATCATGTCAAAGGGCATGAATTTTACTCAACGGAGTAAACTTGGAAAGGACTGAGATGATCTAGGAGGGATCAATTATGCACTATCGTGTGAATGTAAGGAATGAGCTATAGTACTAATCCATAAGATTGGAGATGAGATACTAGGGACCCAGCACATATAATCGCATGACAAGTAGCAATGATACCTATGTAGTGAGCTAGAGCTATATAGTCATGTAATGGAGTAATGACAATGACCTCAAGGCATAGCAAACTAGCACTACATAGTCGCAAGACAAACTTTATAGTAATAGTCATGAGATTCACCATTGATAGTGCACAAGCAAAGTGAAACTCTAGCTAAAGTGGAGGATTCTCAATGTTTAACCCCCATCAAAGTTATTGATATGGGGGACCCATCATAAGGATGGCTCAAAGAAGCAGTCTTCAAAGGGATGTTGCTTAAGAAATGCCAAGAGAGAGGGTATTGATCATCAAAAAAGTTGTTATGAGCACAAGATACTAGTGAGTGGCTATAAGAGTAGCAGGAGACAAGCCAGTATCCACTTCGAAGAGATAGCACTTGAATGCACAAACTTATGAAAGGTCATGAGGACTATAGTTCTCAATAACATCAACTCTGAAAAATACTATGATGGTTGAGAGATACCATGAAGGTGTCAATTTAGAGAGAATCAGGAGGATCCGATCGGGTGTGAAAGTTGCATAGTGAAAGTATAGCAGATTAATTGAACCTAATGTAAGCAAACTTGTAAGCAAGGAATGGAACTTGTAAGCAAGCCATGCTTTGTGAACAAGGTATGGGATTTGCATGTGAACAAGATATAAGGTTTATCACATCAATGGTATGGGGCATTGGATACAAGGCTATTTTTTAGTAGACATTCAAAATACCAAGCAAATACACAAACTATGAAGGTAGCATGCACTTAAGCAATAAAGGTAACAAGCTAAATCAAGAGCTATGCAGGGATAGTGTATATGCAAGCTATAAAGGTAGTGAAGTAAGCACAAGTTATAGAGGTAACAACCCAAATGCTATAGAGGCAGTGGGACAGGTGCAATTGCAGAGGCGACAGAGCCAGGAAAGTTATGAAGATAGTGACACATGAATTTATGTTAGAACAACAAAGTTAAGTCTACAGAGTAAAATATAAAGTCTATGGAGGTAATAGAGCTTGAAGTTACGAAGGCAACTACCTAAAGATTATGAAGGAAACAAATATGCAATGGTGCATGTTCAAAGAGATAAAGCCAAGAGGAAGTCTAAGAAGGAGCTGAGGAGCGACAAACTAACAACAATCCTAAAATTTAAGTTAGGTTAAGGGTGTCGTTCATCAAAGCCTCTCGAATGATGTTAGCTCAAAGAGACAAGCAAAAAGTGGTTGAAGAAGTGTTCAAGTGGAGCAGGCTAGAGTCCCATAAGCTAGCACTTAAAAGGAGAAACGTTCATGGAATCTGTGTCAAATTAAGGCTTCAATAAAGGCATTGACATTTGAAATGGGGAAGAATGTTGCAAGTTGGTCTTGTCAACCAATTCAATAAACAAACATGCTTGATTTTAGATGAAACTTGATGTAAAAATCAAGCATGAAGAGAAGGCCTTGTGGAGTAAATTTGGAAGCAAATGCACTTGTAGATTTTGTTTTTCAAATTTTCTTGTTTTGGAAGTATTTATATCTTTTTAGCATCAATTGTTTATCTAGTATAAGTAGAAAAGTACATGGTTGCAATCCTTCCATTTTTATCTTCGCATCCATATGAGATGGTGCATTAGAACCATTAGGAGTTAGAAGAAAAGTCATTATGTTTACTCAAAAAAATATGTTTAATCTTGCCATTAAGGCTTTTGCTTATAATACTTTTTAAGGAGGGCATGTCCAGTGACTGGGTGGGCACTATGACTCAGGTTAATGATCAGAGTATAGAGCTCAGAAATGCTCCCTTTACATACTTAAAACTATGTACTAAGGCATATATTAATAAAATAGAGTTGTCCTTATCTTTATTTTAAATAAGTCCCTTCTTGATGTACACAAAAGGCTTTTTGTGTGGCACATTCTTTAAAACTTGATATGCTCAAATGCTTCAACTATATGCTCATGTTAGCTTATGGACATATTGTGCATGAGATTTTGGTTGTATGGGTAATAAAATTCTCAATGCCCTGATTATCTATTCAAGTGTTGATAGTGAAATTTGGTAAGCCCCAAATTCTAGTCAATCCGTACAGTTTTTGTATCCCAGGGTGCAATCTGGTTATAGAAATGCAGGGAAACAGCTAAAGCATGAAGAAGGAGGAAGAACAAGATGAGAATCAGAAGCTTTTTAACATGATTCGGCTAAAACTAGACAGTACTAGTCCTTATATCCAAGGTATTATTTTATTTTTATGGAATATTTGGTAGAGTTATAGTATATATTTTTCACTCCCCTTTATAATGATTTCCCCTTCCTATTTAGAGAGGCTGAGAGGTTACAAGCGTAATTTAACAAGTAATAAATCTGTTACATCAAATAATAAATGTATTTGACAAGTATGGCTTCTGTAATTTAGCTTTTACAACCTACAGGCTGACTCTTGTAGATTGCTTTCTATTAGCTACTTGTTATGGATTAGCCCCACAAGTTAGGTTTGAGAGGGTGCCTACTTCAGGTTCACCCATAGCAAACTTTTGGCTTAGTGAGATGCCACGTTCCGTAAGCTAAGACTCCTGATCTATGGTCACTGCTAGTCTTTGGCTAGTGATGTCAAGCTCATAAGCTCACATTTGGTGATGCAAGCATGCACAGGATGAACTGTTTGCCATGTGAATTAGGGTTCGTTTCTTAGCGAGCTGGGGCTTCTACCTTATTCTGTGCTTTAAGCTTGTAGCTGGCGATCTGGTGCCCTTACTGTTAGTGTTGTTGGGTGCCCTAGACCAATTTGATTGAGTGCTATGACATCCACCACTAAACATTCTATGGATTAGATATTAAAGGATGAATATTCA
>JANHAO010019635.1:0-13142 GCA_026873985.1 Saraca asoca
TAATGTAAAAAATAAATTTTTTGCCAGCGTTTGCCACAAACGCTGGTAAAAAAACGCTGGTAAAACCCAAAAATTTTGTAGTGATCAACCGCACCTAAATGGTTAGTAATTTATGGAAACCGCATATTATAAAAGAGTAGTTAGAAACAATTTTAAAGTACAAGCATGTAAAGGAGGCAAATGTCTGAAGCTGGTGATTGAAAATTACATTTGTGAACAAATAAAAACAATGGAAAACCTTGTAGCATTGTAATCTTATGCTTACAAATATCTTATTTGCGCAAACTATGATTTCTTTATTATTCAAATATTTGATAATGGTATCATAATTACTATAGTTGACTGTATTAGTATTATTGCTTGTACACAAAATATAGGGATACCATTCCTTTTTTACTGAAATGTTTTTCCAGGTAAGATTAGGTGAGATATTATAAACTGTGGCTTGATTATGTTGGATTTTTGGACAATAGCTTATATCTAAGGCATTTGTGCTCTCGTGTTATACTTGAAAAAGTAAGGAGGATATCAAATATTTGTATGAGCACTACTAAAATACTTGATAAAATTGGCCGGGTTTTATAATAAACGTTTTGTTGGCGGTGGATTTCAGTTTTGTCGAAACCTAGCTAACCACAAGGATTCTTTTAGGACTCAACCTATCTTTTAGTTGTTACAAATAGAGAATGAAGAAGATGGAGAGGAAGAGCAGTTAACACGTAGAGGATTTTAACGTGGTTCGGTCAAAACTGGATAGTACTAGTCCTTACATCTATGGTAGCATTTTTTATAAATCTGGAGAGAAATTTACAGAGTTTTGACATCCTTTTTCAAGATTGCTTACGATGATCTTCTCCCTCCTATTTATAGAGGCTAAAAAGATTACAATTGTAATTACACAACTTGTATTTATGTTACATCAAAATAAATGTAAAAGATAATCTAGACTACTGCAAAATGGCTTTTGCAGACTGTTGGCTGATTTCTGTAGTTTACTTTCTACGGATGGGCCCTACACGCTGCTTCTTGCAGACTAGCCCCATGAACTAAGTTTGAGAGGGCACCTGTTTCAGGTTTTCCTTTGACGGGCTCTTTTGCTAAGTGAAATGCCACGTCCGCGAATCGGGACTCTGGGTCGTTGTTGGCCTTCGGTCAGTGAGGACAAACATCACGAGCTTGCCTTCAATGATGCGAGCTCGCAAATAGCGAGCTGCTGGCTATGCGAGTCGGGACTTCTCTCTTAACGAGCTGGGGACTTTTGCCTCATTCTATGCTCGTGCGGCTAACGATATAGTGAGCTCGGCTCTTTTCTCACTTAAACTTGTCTGCTGCTGAGCCTTTGCCAACCTGTTTCATAGAACCAAAAACTACCCATAACATTAAGCCCCCAACTCTTAACTCGCTTCACGAGTTAGGAATTAAATAGTTTCACTGGCAAAGGGCCTTCCTTACGGATTACCGTGCCATTAAAGTCTTTGGTCAGTCTGTTATTTCATTTGTTCTAGGCCATACTTTCGGCTGTACATGCTTCACGGCCATTGGTGAGTCTGTCTCATTTTCTTTCAAGGCATTTAATGAAAGTAGATGGGAGTTCTTCCAGACTTTTTAGTGAGACGGAGCCGGTCTATTTAAAATATGGGAAGTTCTTCTTCCTTTCTCATTGAGTGAACTGATGGGTGCCTCAGATAAGCCCCCCATTCTTCTGAAAGTGAGCCTTTCCAATGAGACGTGAATGAGTTGCCACATAAGAAGCCTTTTTGAGCAATCTCTCTACGAGGATTTAGGAGGATCTTGTATAAATCTTAGATTATTTCCTCACAATGATGCTGTGGGGTTTTGCCTTTCTAGCCACGTCCACTGGCCTCTCAACTCTAAGGGGATAGGTGTGCTAGAAAAGAGCCTGAACCAAGAAGGGTGGCTAAAAGAAGATTAAGGAGCAGACATGCTTGCTGGTCCTCCTACTGGTACTGGTTAGAGTTCATCTTCGAGGAGCCAATCTTCTTTTCTGATTGTAATAGTCATAGGCTTCTTTTGTTTTGATTTGTATTATGAATATTCCTTATGTAAATTTACCTTGTTAAGGCTTTCAAATGAATGAAATTTTCTTCATAATTTCCACATTGTGTATTTAGACATTCTGTATATCACAGTAAAATATGATATTCAAATAACTAATCGGTTATGCTTCTTGGGGAGTTATGAATTCAGGCATTGAGATACCTTTATGATAAATAGTACATAGGTCACATAAGAGCTGTGCCTAGGAATAAGTTGCATGTGAGCTGTGAACATTATGTCGCATGAGAGCTGTGAGCATTAGGTCATGAACACATGGTGCCTGAGCAAGTTGGTCATATGAGCGAGATTGTGTGCACATGGTGCCTGAGAAAGTTGGTCATGTACACGTTAAATATAAGATCGCATGCATATGATGCTTGAGAAAGTTGGTCATGTGCATGATGAGGTAGCATGCATATGGTGCCTAAGGAAGTTGGTCATATGTACGAGTTAGAGGTCGCATGCATACAGTGTCTTAGAAAGTTGGTTGTATGCATAGCGAGGTCCCATGCGCATGGTGCCTAAAAAAATTGGTCATGTGCATGATGAGGTAACGTGCATATAGTGCCTAAGGAAGTTGGTCATATGCACGAGTTGGAGGTCGCATGCATACGGTGCCTTAGAAAGTTGGTCATATGCATAGCGAGGTCACATGTGCATAGTGCCCAAAAAAGTTAGTCCTGTGCATGCTAGATCGCATTAGGACGGTGCTGAGAAGTAGGTCATTATAATGTGATAGCAATTTAACTAGAAACTTAAAAGGATACGATTTCAAGCTGAAACGGGGGGAGCTTGCATATCGGGGGCTATCTTCCGAACTAACAATTTGCTGAAAAGTCGCCCAGAGGCTACTTATACATAAAAATTTGAGTTGTTTCTATATGGCTCATTACAGGACTAAAATATAGTTCTCACTTCAACTATCTGCCCTTGCTCGGGATCCCGTCGAGGTTGAGAGAGTTGTTGCCCTATAGGTCGTAGCACGCATTCTTTTAGGTAGTCCTTTTTAATTAGATCTTCAGTTGCATTTCTGAGAACTTAGCAATCTGAAGTATTGTGCCCAACCTTATTATGGTAAGCGCAAAATTTGTTAGTGTTTCTACTCCCACAAGGAGTCCTTAAGGGATTAGGAATCCCGAAGTCTTCTATACTTTTCCCTATCACAAAAATCCTATCTGGAGTGTCTGATAGGACACTATAGTGATATTGGCAACCTGGACACTAAGGTCGCTCATTCGTGGCCTTCTTAGACTTCTTTGCAGCACGTTCACCAGAGTGGTCACCTTGGTCCACATTGCCTCTTTTTTTATTATGGACAGAGTCGTCCTTCTCGTCTTTCTAATTAGGCTTTCTCAAGCTGAAGGCTTCTTCACATTTGATTTGCTTGGCAGCTCGATTGTATAATTTGGTTAAATCTTTTACCGAAGACTTGTACAAGCTTTTATATAACTTTCCGTCTTTACGGAGTCCCGTGGAGATCGTTCCCAAAATGGTATCTTAGAATGGATTCTCCATTGAGTTGGCTTCACGTTTGAACTTAGCAATATAATTCTTCAGCAACTCATGCTTATGCTAAAAAATCATCGTGAGGTGACAAAAGGCACGAACTGCCTCTTTAACGCTCAGTACTAGCTGATGAACCTCTATTGACATTCTTCCTAACTGCATATCGAGTGAGCAAGAAGGCTTCTGAACTAGGTCTGAGGCATACCTCCTAGTGTAGCTGAGAAAACTCAGCATTTAACTAGAGGGTCAATTGCCTACAAATCCATTTGAACATTGAATGTGTCCAGGTGGTCATAAGGATCAGTGTCCCCATTGTATAGTGGAATCATGGGAACTTTGAGCTTGAGAGGGAGGAGCTAAGTCTTGATCTCTATAAAGAACGACGACTTATCTTTGGAGTGAGCTTGATCATTCAGAGCTAAAAAATGTTCCTCTAATTAGTTCATCTTTTGATACAACTCTTCCAGCAACGGGTCCCATGCCCCAGATCACTGGCCAGAACATTGCTAATTCTTTTAACTTTTCTAGTTATGAAAACAGTAACCTGGAGTTTGTTCCTTGGAGTAATGACCTGAGGACACTTCTTGATTGGCTCTACTTGAGCATCCAGCTTACTATTGTCGGTGGGCATTCTTGGGTGTAGCAACTTCAGGCTACTTTTGCACACCCTGAGTTTGTGCTTTAACTAGCATTGTGACTACTCTAGCCAGTTCTTCCATCATATTTTCTAGTCTCTCCTGACACTGAAGCCAGGTTTGCACTCCATCGATGTCGTTAACAACAACAGTAGGTTGAAAAGAACTAGTTGGGGGCAAGCCAGCAGCAATACCTATGATAGGAGTAATGGAGGAGTTTGTTTTAAACACATGACCTTCCAAAAGGTTAACCAACACATTTGAAGCTCTGATGGCTCTTTCTTTTGTCATTGTGGCAGCACAATAAATCAACCAGGATGTCAAAAATCAACTACAGCACAGATGAGTCCCCACAAACAGTGCCAAAAATGCTAACGGTGGATTTTGGTTCTGCTGAAACCCAGCTAACTAGAAGGATTCTTTTAGGACTCAAGCTCTCTTCCAGTTGTTGCAAACAGAGAATAAAGAAAATGGAGAGGAAGAGCAGCTAACACGTAGAGGATTTTAACGTGATTTAGCCAAAATTAGGCAGTACTAGTCCTTACATCCACGATAGTGTTTTTTATTAATCTGGAGAGAAATTTATAGAGTTTTGACGTCCTTTTTCAAGATTGCTTATGGTAATCTCCTCCCTTCTATTTATAGATACTAGAGAGGTTATAATTATAATTACATAATTTATATTTCTGTTACATCAAAATAAGTGTACAAGACAACCTAGATTACTACAAAATAGCTTCTACAGACTGTTGGTTGATTTCTATAGCTTGCTTTTTACGGGTGGGCTTTACACACTACTTCTTGTAGATTGGCCCCATGAACTAAGTCTGAGAGGACACCTGCTTCAGGTTTTCCCTTGACGGGCTCTTTTACTACGTGAGATGCCATGTCCGTGAGCTAGGATTCTGGGTCACTGATGGCCTTTGGTCAACAAGGACGAACATTGCAAGCTCACTTTCAATGATACGAGCTCGCGAATAGCGAGTTGCTGGTTATGCGAACTGGGACTTGTCTCTTAGCAAGCCGGGGACTTCTGCCTCATTCTGTGCTTGTGCGGTTAACAATCTAGGGAGCCCGATTCTTTTCTCACTTGGACTTGTCTACTAGGCCTTTGCCAGCCTATTTCACATAATTGAAAATTACATTTGAAACTAAAATGCTAGCAAATTAGTTTGGAAAGTTAGGTTACTAATGCAGAAAATGTCGAAATATAGTAAATAGACTCTACATTGGGAAGGATCATTTAAGATTACATATACGTTTGAAAAAAAATAGTTATAAAATAAACCTATGCAAAGGAAAATATTATCAAAATTATTAACAATAAATATTTGAAAACATATAAGCTAAGCATCCATAAAGTGCACATTAAGAATCCAGAATAAAAATTACAACACTATTTAAGAAGGTAAGAAATTCTCTTAAAGTTTGATTCAAAGGTATATTGGAATTCTCTCTATTGCCGAGTCACCACCATCTTCTATATTTGTGCTATTTTGCAAGCAAAACTAGCCGCATGCACTTGTGTTGTAGTTGTCTTAAGATCAGTTAAGATATTTCTAACTTTTTCATCGAATTGGGCTTTATCTTCATTGGCTAACTTAACTATAGCTTCTAAGTTCAATTGGTTTGCTCTGTGTCAATGAAGTTCATCTTTTAATTCTGTAATTTTTGACTCAACTACAACAATCTCCTTTTGAATTGTTCTTGATTGACTCCATAGTTGTATTGTATTTTTCAATCAAATTTAGCATTTTTGGAGAATCTAACTAATTCCTCTTTCTTTGTCAACAATTCAGAAAGGTTGATTCAACAGTAGCACAAGCTTTAACATTGTCTAAAAATGATGATAGTTGTCCTTAGAAATTAAGAATGAAAGACTTCAAACTAATGATCATCACTAAAAAAGTACAAAGTTGAAAAGAGATGATCAGATAGTTCTTTAAGACATTTTGACTCAAGTTCTTCATTTAATGAAGCATGTAAGAGTTTATGGCCATATAACTAAGTTTTGAATTTTAGGTTGAAAATTTTCAAAAAGTTAAAATTTTCTTATACAACTACAATTAACCATAATTGTAAAATCCATAATGGCCTTCCTAAAATAGAGATAGAGTCATGATCCCTAAGATGGTCGACGACCATATTAATATTCTCCAAAAGATTAGCCAACACAAATAAGCCCAAAGCCAAATGCCAACCTTCATGTAATAAAATAGATAAGGGCAAAAATGAAGAAGCTGTCTTCAGAGATAAAATACAGAAGAGATGTTTGTAGCTAGTAAAATAGAAAGGCAATGTGTTCACTTTTAGAAATTAAATTATTAGGTGAACCTTGGAACGTTGTCAAAAAGGTTGAATAAATGAAGTTTTTGGTTGAAATGGGAAGAAGTTGTCAAAAATTTTTGGTCGATGGAGAGAGTAAACGTAAGACAATCTTACCATTTGGCCTCAAGCCAATGATAATAGTGATGTCAAAATATGAAGGTCCAAACATGTCAAAGGGAACAAGAAAGTTGTTGGTAAAAGGAGACCAAAAACATAAGGTAGCCCCAATTAATGGCAGAATGCATTTTGAAAAAAATTGAGATAGTTGAATTATATCAAAAATACTTATTTCTTTTAAAAAATATTCCTTTTTTTTTATTGAACTTGATTTAACCAATTCAAATATGTTGTGGTAGGACTTAGAAAATTCTCAAAGATCTTAACAATCTTAAACACCCATGAGATTATAAGAATAGATTTGGATACTAGTAAATGTTTGTGTAAAAAAAAAAAATGTCTGGTTTTCCATTAAAAAGAGGACCTAAGTAAAATAACCAACAATTTATTTTCATCAATGTCAAATTTAGTGGAAAGGATGACTGCCATGAATTAGAGAATTGAAAGTGTTTCTGAATGAGGATGAACATTGGAAGCAATGGCCATGAATTCTATAAAGTTTTGTTTTGAAAATTAAATATTGATGGAGGAGAAGTAAGCATGTATAGTAGAAGAGCTCTAAACAGTCCAGAAAAGCAAAAACGATATGAAATCTGAAGATTCAAAACACTATTAAAAGATAGAGAAAAAAAAAGCAGTTATTTTCATAAATGACACCTCGAAAAGGCAAAAAGAAATGCCTAGATTACTCACAGACATAGCTATCAATATTGCGTGTTGGAGAATATGTAAATTTGTTAGTTAGTGATTCCACATGTCATGAAGCAACCCAAAAGTCATAGTTTTGATCAAACAATTTCACCAAGGCCTTTTCAATATGTCCTTCAATTTTATGAGTTAGTCAATTACTTGAACCAAAATCTAATGCATACACCACTTTTTTTTGGCACAAATAGGTCTAAAATTGTAAAAATTAAGTCCATAAAAATAATATTGAAGATTTAAATGTGGACTTTCTTATGCATGAGTCTAAAAATTGTGAAAATTAAATTCACAATAATAATGTTGAAGGTCACATGTAGACTACAATGTCAGTGGTCTAAAAATTGTGGAAATTGAATTCACGCTAATAATGTTGATGATTTATGTATGGATTTTCTTAAGCTAGTGAATCCAAAAATTGTGAAAATTGAATTCACACAACAATAATGTTGATAACTTACATATAGACATTCTTACGCAAGTGAGTTCAAAAATTGTGGAAATTGAGTTCAGAACAATAATGTTAAAAATTTACATGTGGATTTTCTTAAGTAAGTGGTTCAAAAATTATGAAAATTGAGTTCCCAACAATAATATTAAAGAGCTAATTGTAGAATCTTAAATAACACCCACAGGAAATTACAAAAACGAACTTTCTCTCACCCTTTTAATAAAATCTTATATAATATCAATAAATTATTACAAATTAAAAATAAGTATAAGTTATACTTTATTCATATATGATTTATTTTTATTTTATTATATCTATTTGTGATCTAAATAGTAGTAATTTACCCACATGCAATTTATTCATTTAACAAATTACTCTCCTCCATCCAAAAATTAATAGGTCAAACATGTGAAAAATACATGGCCCTATCTTCCTTTTTTTTTTTTCTACAATTCCTGGATAAATGCTCTGTTTTCAAAATTACAAAACTGAGAAAGAGGAATTCTTGCTTGCTGAAACCAATGAAATTATAAAAAATAAAATTAATTTTATAAGATTTTGTTGGAGATATAATAAGTGAAGGTAAATGAATGCAAAATAAATATGATTTGGATTCTTTTTTTTTTTGGGTTATTTTCTTGTTATATGGGAGAGATATAGACACAGTATTTTTTTTCATTATACATAAAAAAAAAAAGATTTTAAATTCCACTACAAATAAGAGAAGCATGACTAAATGAAAAAAAAAAGAGAGAGAGCATACAAATTCAAATGAGTTTGGCTAAAGGAACGGACATGTAACAAAGCAAGGAACGACCGGTACCTGACAACACCTGTCTAGAACAGTTATGCCCAGATAAGCATTTTTCTACGTCAAGCCCACTTATGGGGAATATGGGCCTGACTTGCCTAATTAACCCACATTTGAGCTGAAAATGGGCTTGACCATCTCGTGCATCAATCTCTGTTTTAGTAGCAATAAGTCAGTCTGTGTTCATCAAACACATTTAGTTACTATTTTGTAATATTCGCAGAGGTTTTGATAATTATATAATTTCTAGTTAATTATTTTAAATTTTTTGTTATGGGTATTTTTGAAACCATACAAATGAATTAATAAAAGTTTAATGGACAAGCGCAACTAATAAGGGCCCAGCTCAAATTGAGGTCATTGGAGCAATTCCCTAGGTCGCTAAATGCAAACTTAGATCGCTGGTCAATAATGGTCAAAACAATAACCTCAGATCATTGAGAACGAGATCTAGCCCGCAGCTCGAAGCATGCTTTCCCAGCCATTAATTCAGGAAAATCCATTCAATTTCCTATTTTAATGAAAATTCATTATTATTCGTTATGTAATCGTAATTAATTCATGATTGTTTTTTATTATTAAATTACGTTCACACTGTAACATCCCAACCATTATAAAAGGGGATGAAATCATTATACAAAGATGTTATAGGTATATTCTGAAACTATCCAACATGGGCTGGCAAAAGCCCAGCAGATAAGTTCAAGGGGGAGAAGCTCAACCCGTCCGTGACTCAGCATTGAGGTCGCTCAATAAAGGCAGCAAATAGCCGGTTGCAAACTTAGAACGCGGGATGAGGCCAAAACAATGGCCCCCAGCTCACTAGAAATGAGGCTCTAGCTCGCTAGACAAGGTAGGCCCTCAATCATCTTCTAAAAAGTACATTTTGGCTAAACCTGGGAATGAGATTAACTTGCATAGCCAATAGGTCGCCTTGTGTGAGCTTAGATCACCAAGCTAGCTACCCCAAGCATAAGTATGGAACGCCTAAGTCTAATCAACAGTGAAAGGCACATACTCCTAATCCACAAATCATCCCCCAAAACTTACACATCAGCCTCCAACGGTCTGGCAGTGAGTTGCCTAGCATTTATTGTCCAATACGGCACACAGGATAGATTTACAATTTGTCAAATTACTCTTATAACCCCATATCTCTATAAATAGAGGGGGAAGACCATTGTAAGGACAAGTGAGAAATACATGCAGAAACTCTACCAAAATAGTGAGAGAATACTTGTATTACAACTCTCTTAAACACTACAGAGAAACCACCGCCTAAAGCCAAATATAACTATCGTAGACGTGAGGGTCACATTGATTTTAACAAAACCATATTGAAAAACTTCTGATGTCCTCTGTTCTTCCTCTTCTTCATATTCTTCTTTGTTCACACCTACATTCTAGCATCTTCTTCATTTGTAGTTTGGGTTTTTACTAAACTTTTCCTATTGATTGGATTTCACTGTCAACATTTTGGTACTAAAGGAAGGGCCCAAACTGCATTCTCTCTCTTTCATTTGTTGTACAACTGCAATGATAAGAGGAAAAACTATCAAGAGCACTGATGCTGCCGCTGGCCAACCTGAGGGTCATGAAGTGCAGTAAGGGTTACCATTGGGGGGCTTTGTCTTTCCTGCTGTGGAGGCCTCTACTGCCCATACAACAAGTGTTTTCACTGGCATGGCACCATTAACTCCTTGCTAGCCCGTTGCTTTTGATACTGATAGAGTCCATGCATAGCACTAGTATCAGGAGGCGCTTGAAAATACAATAAAGGAGTTAGCCGATGTAGTTAGGGCGTTGGCTCATGCACAGGCCCAAGGCATGCAAACACAAGTTAAGGCTGCAGTGCTGGAAGGAGGACCCCAACAGCCAGAAACGCAGCAAGAGAAGCCCCTTAGAGGATAACATCTGCAAGCTGGGTCTATTCATTCGTACAATTTGCAGTTGAGGCCAAAGGTCCCTAAGCTCATAAGAACGATAATGGAGACGATCAGCAACATGAGAACTCGCGTTGAGAAGGAAGCTTGAACAGGACCAAGCATAATGCCTCAGATTGCTATTCCCACGATCAGGAAGGTGACTGAAGTCAACAAACCACCAGTCGTTGGTCTGAGACACAAGACCCTATGATCAAATAGTTATTTCAGAGGGTGCAGTAGCTCAAAAAGTGACCTACAACTTAGGATCGACAAGATCGTTACAAGGAAAGAACCCTACTCACTAAGGAGATCTAAAAAGAGCCTCTTCCTTACAGATTTAAAATTCCCAACATCCCATAATACAATGGGAATAGTGACCCATATGACCACCTGGATGGGTTCAATGTCCAGATGGATCTTCAGACAACCAACTTACTGGTCAAATGTCACGTCTTCCTAGCCACCCTCAGGAAAATACCACAGGTATGGCTCAGGAATCTTTTAGCTCATAGCATTCATAGGTGGGAGGAATGCCAGAAGAGATTCCTTAACCAATATAAGGTGTAAAAAAGGTAGCTCACACCGTTCTGTCACCTTGCAACAGTCTTCTAATGGAGAGACAAATCGCTAAAAGATTACATCACTAGGTTCAGACATGAAGTCAATAATGTAAAGAATCTTTCAGATGAAAGTATCCTCACAACGATCTCAGTTGGACTTCACAATGATGGGAAACTGCATAAGGAGATATACAAGTCCCCAATGAAGGACTTGAGTGAATTTTATAAGCGAGCCACCAAGGAAATCAAGTGGGAAGAAACCTTTGGCCTGAAAAGGTTTGATCAGGGGAATGAGAAGAATGGCTACAGCATGAATCAAAGGGGTAATGGCAGGAATAAGAAAGAAAACTAGAACAATGACTCTGGTAACCAGGCCGTAAAAAGGGCCAGGAGTGGGTGACCTCAGCATCAAGGCAGCTACCAAAGTTATAACATCCTATCAGACACTCAGGATAGGATACTCGTAATAGAAAAGGATAAGGAGACTTCAGAAAGTCCAATCCCATGAAGGTTCCTAACAAATTCAGAAGTAGAAACAAATTTTATGAATACCATGATGAAATTGGGCACAATACCTCAAAATGCTAGGCACTTAAAGATGCAATTGAGGATCTAATTAAGAGAGGTCATTTAGGGGACTATGTTGTGCGACCTGTGGAACAACAATCTCAACAACCACAACAAGCTTCTGACTAACAGCAATTGCCTGCAATAAGAACTATATTCTAATCTTGTAATGATATCTAGAAATTAAAAGCATCTTAAATTGTTATGTCTCTTAATTTTTGAATAAATTTTCAGCGAAGCTTGGTACTGAAAGTGAGCTACTCTATTGACAAACTCAACTCGTACTAGCTGAGGCGCATCCTTTTAACATTCAACCTAACAAATATACATTATCTTGCTCAATAAATATACATTGTCATGCTTAATCTGATAAATATACATTGTCACGCTTGGTAAATATACATTGTCATAGCTAGTCAGCTAAGGTGTAGCTCTCTTGTGATCAATTTATTAAGGGGCAACCCTCCGAACAAAATAGACCTGACAAATATATATTATCTTGCTTGACAAATATACACTACGATGGTCGACCCGGTAAATATACAGTGTCTTGCTTGATAAATATACATTGTCACAGCATACTAGCTAAGGCGTAGCCCACATGATCAATTTATTGTAGTTGACCGATAAATATATATTATCTTGCTCGATAAATATACAATGTCATGAAGAACTGGCAAATATACATTGCTTTACTTGAGCAAATATACATTACCTAGGATAATCTGGCAAATATACATTGCCTAGCTTGAGTAAATATATATTACCATGGATTACAAGTTGAAGAGCATGCATGCAACCTACTCTTCGGCATAGTATGCGTGTGATTTATCATTCAGAAACGTAGCTTTCTTATATAGTCAATCTCAACATTCAGTTTATGATAATTAAGGGGTAGCTCTCATGCAATCTATCTGAGCACTATTAGCCGAGACACTTCCGTGGCCTCTTGACACTCACTACAAATTGAGGCAGTATCTCTCATATCTATCTCAATATTCAATTTATGAAAATTGAGGGTTGCGACTTGCTACGCTTTCATGCGATCTACTGGCCATTTAGCATGACATGTATCATTTGTAGCCATGATTTACTGGTTACAACCCACTTATATAAATTCATACAATCTACGTAGTATTTTATTTCATTATCTATCATATTTCGCTCACTAAGGTTGATTGGCTTATTGAACGCTCTTTTTACTTGACAATTATTGAGTTGTCATTTGCAAGAATTTATCCATATCAGCCTATATATTATTTTCTATAGAATATCCAACATGATGTGCATGGAAAGACAAGGAAAAATGAAAAGGTTCATTTAATACTTCTTTCAATAAGGTAAATTCATACAAATTTCAAGATTGAATGCGAAGTTAAAAAATGAAATACAAAGTTACAGGATCATATCCTAAGAAGTCTGATTTTTGGAAGCTGAGCTTTTATAGGAGGAAGGATCATCGCACGGGGTGAGTAGGTCATC
>JANHAO010019636.1:0-13221 GCA_026873985.1 Saraca asoca
GGTTAGTTTTGCTTTCCTTCTTCTTAGATTTGATCTAGGATGTTGTACAACCTTTAACAATGGGATCTTTGGGATGGTATGGTTCAGGCAAGGCAAGGGTTTTGCTGAAATTTTTTTGAAATTTTACCCTCTTTGGTTGCACCAAACCTATCACATAGGACATGTTTTTGTCTTTTAAAGTTCAAAATAAAAAAGGAAAAAATAGTTGAAGGCATAAGATATATGCAAGTTTGATGGGGCTTGGTGCATAGCTTTATGGATTTCACTATGTATGTATTAGGAAAATTCCATGGTCTACAAGACATGCTTAGCAAAGGATCATCTCGAAGGATTCATGATGAAATATATCCAAAATTAAGTAGTAGTACAAGTATGCCAATGATCATATGCCTTTTTTTTTTATTTTAGTAATGCAATTATATACCCCTTCATAAATAGACTATGGAAAGGTATTGAGGAAAAGAAATTTGCTACTGGCTTTGGCCCTTGTACTTTTTAAAACCTTTGAAACTAATGTGTACAAATTTCTCCAAACCTTATTATACACCCATGAATTCACCAAAAACTTGAGAGGTAAGGTTACTTCACATACAAGTGGCGCTTAAGCAATGTTCAAACTTATATCAACTATTTTCATGCTAAATTGCTTATATCTTAAAGGATAAACCAAAACTATAACCATATTTTCAATATTAATCCTAATCTGAAATTTTAATTTGTAATTCTTTGTTAATTTGGCTTAAAGATTATATCTGATTGTACTTTTATTAGTATAATAATTTAATCCTTGAGTTTGCAACATAAAGTTAAAATGTTATAATCATAATCATGACTTGGGAAATGATTCTACTTTTCTCATAGCGATTTATCCCATACACTCCAAAGCTTAAAGTAGAGAAAGGGGTTTAGGAATTTCTTACAATAGTATGCATCCATATGCATCATGAGAATTATATTGAGCATTTTCTACATGACGTTTAACAATGCTAAGTTGGTCCTTAATTATTGGAAGAACTAACTAGCAGTGCTCGAAATTGCTTGGAAATGTATGGCAAACCCCTTTATATAGTGCCAGTCTTTAGATCTTGGCTAAGAATATTAATTCTTTATTGAAGAATGAGTTTAGATTCATTATAGTAACCATATGAATAGTTTAAATAAAACATAACAAAACATTGAAAAAGGAAAACTTTCCATGCAAAAAATGGTGTTACCTAATTACCTCTTCTTCCTAAGTTCTCATATGTTATATTTTCAACTTTTCCTTTTATTATTGTAACATTTTGAATTTCTTTTTGCAACATATTTACTTTGCCAGTTCCATGAAGAAGATAAAGAATGAGTTTGGATTCATTAAATTAAAAGCATGAAAAATGAAATAAACATAGCCTACCTTTAAGATAGTAATATTGTTATCTATATTTTCCAAGTGCTTATCTATTAAACTTTGAACTCTTCCTCCAAATTCCCTATTATTATTAGTTATAGTGTTTGGCTTTGCTTTGGAATACTCATAAGTCTCAGTAATAACATTTTGAATTGTTCCTCCTAAAAATTTATCTTTCGAAAATCCATCAAAAAGACTAAAAATTGAGTTTGGGTACATAAAAGTATCTCTGAGTACTACAACAAAAACCGACAACTAACACAACAAAATAAGTTGTGAATCTTCTAGAATTCAACCTTAATTTCTCCTTTATGGCTTGAAAGCTTTCTATAATTCTCATACTTCTCGATAACCAATCTTTGCTCCTTGCTATGATAAAAGTACAAAATTGATTACCATAAAGAATTCTATGATAAAGTTATTTAGTATTTGTCTTTTTTTTGTTCTTTATTGTTATAAAGGTGTATAGATTGAGCATGATGACATAGTTGTTCTTTAATATCATAATAATGGTCATTGCCTGACTGGATATCCAAACCATACTATGTGTGAGTTCTCCTTCAAATGGTACTTAAAAGAATTCTTAAATTAAAAGCATGAAAATTTTGGCCTTTGGTTAAAATAGTAACAAATGCTTCTACAACTTGATATTAACATTCTTATTGTTCTTCAGAGTCACCATGTGTTTTATGAAGTCTATTTGTTGCATTTCTTAGATTTTAAATTGTGCACAAAATGTCTCTATCATGACATTGCTTTCTATAGCTATGTATAAAAACCTGGTGACTTGGTGCTTATTTTTGTGTTCAAAATTCTATAGTCACTTAAGAAAAGGCTTTTTTGTCAAAAACTTATATGATGATTTCTAGTTGCTTGTGAGTCTAGTTTACATGTGTGATTGAGTTCGATCTAGTCTACATTAAGAGGCTCATTTCTCAATTGTGTATAATATTACTTCTATTTTTTGAGGTGTTTTATTGCTATCTCTATTTCTAAAGTAGATCTATTGATTATTGCTTTGTTACTTTTGTTTGTTGACTTATAGCTTTATTTTAGGGCTTAATCATTTTCAATAGTTTATTCTCAGTTTGTATTCATTTCTTCTATATCATATATTTGTTTATTAAAGTAATAAAGTGATAAGTAAATGTGTTAGTGAGTGTATGTGAAATCATTACTAGCTTGGAAAAGAATATGCGTGTGGAATAATTTGATAGCCTATCCAGATCCTACGTTATACCTTTTCTCTAAATGATTTCCATCATATGACAAAGAATGATTTCCATTTCAAAGTCAACATGAGTTATACTTATTATCTGTTTATTATCTGCTATAATTAAGTTCAAATTTTTGACATTGCATTCTGGTGTGATAGAGTGAGTTAATTAATATGGCTTGAATTATTGTGGATTCAATACATATAGTAGTATATGTTCTGTACTTTATCTTTCCTTGTAGACTCTGAAGTATTGTTCACACTTTTTGATATGCAATAAAATTTGGACAGGAATATTATTTTCAACCAAGTGATTGATTGAGTTTATGTGTTTATTATTTTTGGCCAAGTGGCGAGATAAATGAACATAAGCAAGAATCATCTAGTACTAGTGCCCATGGCAAGGATTTTGTAAGTGTTCAAAACAATGACTTTGATGATGTAGTTAGTTTAAACAATATCTAGCATTTGTTAGGAGTTTGTTGTATTTTACACATGACAAATGACTGGTGCTTAAGGGGATGATTTTGATGATGTAGCTAGTTTAGAAAATATCTACCTTAATTTGTTATTCTTTTTTGTGAATGTACATGACAAAACTTGTATTGATTACAAAAAGATTAGAACTTGTGTTAATGAAATTGAATGATTTTGGATTCTTGTCTAATTATATGATTTATTTGATTTTGAATTATTTAATTTATAGTTTTTTATTTTTTATTATTAAAAGCATGGAAAAAATATTAAATTAAAAAAGGGAATAAATACTAAGAAGAAAAATTAAAATGAAAAAAAGAAAATACATAATTTTGTGAGACTTAAAACCTCTAATATTTGATGGTAAATTTTTTTAAAATAGTAACTTTTTACGACAATTAAAACCCCTATTAAATCAACAATCAAAATTTTTAAATATATTTGTGACGATTAGAACCCCTAGTAAGTTAAAATTCAAAATTTTTAAATATTTTAATAATAGTTAAAACTCTTGTAAAAATGAAACTGACAACTGTCACAACATTTTAATTTTGTGATGGTTATGCTAGCGATTAACTAGAATCGCTATAAAAATGTGTTACAATGGCCACTTTTGTGACAATCACCTGAACTACTACAATAATATTTGTAGGCTTAAAACCATCACAATATTAATAATATAACTGTCACAAATATAGCAAATTTTTTATAGTGTTTTGACAACAACTTATTCAATATTACATGTGGTGGTATAAATTTTATTTAGAGTCAAACATATTCTATATAATCCATATGATGAAGTACAATGGCTAACTATAGTTGAATCATAAAAATAAGGAAACATTCCTATTTTTTGAATTAAAAGTGTAACCTTTTTTTTTCCAAAATAAAAATTGAAATTAAATTCCATCTAAAAGACTGTATAGTGTTCCTTAAAGTAAGTTTAAAAGAAAAATTTATATTTAAACAAACTACTCCTATGAATTTTATACCCACCTCCATGTTATTGTTAACCACAAGTTTACTCTCTTATTTATTTGGCCTTCTCCTGCTTATGAACCCCTGCATAGTGAATACAACATGATTAGTTACTCCATTGTTAAGCCACCAAGAACCAAATGGGGCCATGGCTAAATTGGATTCATATAAAATAAGAGCCAAAAAGTTATCTTTATTCTCATGTTTCTCTAACCAAGTTTTATATTTGATGTAGTTCACTTTTAAAATGACCTTTCTTCTTACAATAGTGGCACTTATTGTAATATCCCAAATTTTCTAAAATTAATTTTGATAATAATTGCTAGTTCTGAGTATCGATGAATTAGAAAATATAAACACACTTAGCTATTTAAATTGTGTCATTCAACATATGAGTATCGATAAGAACTTGCTAGTTCTGAGGATCACATGGTCACAAATTCACGGGAAGTGGAATATGAAATTGAATAGTTTATCTAACTCTTGGATTTTGATCTGTGGATGAATGATAATGATTTTTCAAAATATATTGCAAAAGGTCTTCTTTTCTAACAAGGGATTGTAAAAGCTTTGACAATGTGAATAATCTAGTGGCCAATTCATGAACAATTGTATTGTTTTGTAGTAGGTGGCTAATACTCTTCAGAAGGATGTATTTTGATTATAGAAAATTGTAAAAGGCAATGAAATGCTATAATTTTTTTTTTGTTTTATAATTTTCATTGCATTAAAAGGAATATTTAATCTTTTATGAAGATTATGATATTTAATGGAAAATAATAATTCAATAGAAATTGAACTTTTGAGAACGGAGGAATAAAGAACCACATTGATTCTCTAATTATTATATATTTGATTTTAAATTTCATTTTAAGGGTTTAAATTTCAATTTCATTGATAACAAGTAGATGTGATTTTTGAATTAACATAAATTGTTTTATTATATAAATTAAAAGAGAATAATATGAACATTACTTTAAAATTTTGATAAAATACACTAAAGCCCTTCAATTATGCTTTAAAATCAATTTATCCCTTTCAACTTTGAAATATGACATTTAACCCTCTGAAATTTTAATTTAACTGATAATATTAAATAAATTTTTAGTCATAATGGAATCCATAAAATTTTGATCATTCCTTCGTCATGCCTCCTTTTTGTATTAATTAAATCACTAACCTAATTTAATTAAAAGTTACAACTTATTATGCCACAATTTTAGGCATATCACTGGCATAGAAAATCATCATAAAATGGCTTCCTACTAGCTTGATACTATGGTGCCGATTCATGTAAGACAAAATAAAGGCATCAACTCAATAAATTAAGACAATTGACAAACATTTTATTTAAACTTGTCAAAATTTTGGCAAAACCTCTCATGTTTTTGGACACAAGCCATGGACAACCAACACAAATCTAAAAGAGTTACTTGCCCAATAACATATCCGTTGGCTTGTTATGCAAATATATAAACATGACACATTTAAAACAAACATATGCCACACAATACATATGGACCAAATTTCTCATTCTAACTGTCCATTCACTTTACCATTTTGCCACAATCTCTTGAGCAATGTTCAAATACATTACTTGAAATGTTCGACCTTAGTTTACTTTTAGAAGTCTGAAAAAAAGAAATTTGGAGCATAAGTCTATTTGACTCGGTGAGTGAATAACCTGCGATATAAAAAAACACAAGTTAATGAAATTAGAAAAGCATAGTTCCTTAAAATAAACAAACCATCATCAATTTGGAAAAATAGAAAGATTAGAGAAAAGTATAAGGTTTTAAAATCTTACTAACTCACAAAATAAGTTAAAATATCAAACTTTGAAATATCATTCAAGTTCAATAAAATAAATCATTTTATAACTCAATCATATTTTTCATAAACAATTATCTTATAGGAAAATCCAAAATACTTATGAAAACTTAGACAATTAAACAATATAATATTCATAATACATAACATGAAAGAAAATTAGCAAGATCCAATAGGATTTTTCTCATAGTTAACCAAACAAATATCATATGCATGCACTAGGATTTAAGAAGTGACCCTATATTAGTTTGCTCCTAGTGCCAAATGGATGTAAGTGACGTGTTAAGATTCAAGAGGTGGCCCCAAGTCACTATGAAGCCTGTGGCACATTGTTCTTAATGCCATATCAATACATACATACATACATACATGCATGCATGCATACATACATACAAATATATATATATATATATATTTCTCAATAACATATATATCTGTCTTATCTTATCCTTCCACCAATTATCCTCCCCTTACCCTTCCATCAGTTGTAATCCTACTGTATACCTCACTCAATAGCCATAGCAACCCAATGTCCAAGTGTACCAAGGGTTTTCTAAGGAAAACTCACAAGGATCCAACTTTTGGCAAAAATAGTATATACAAGGATTAAACTCATAAATTCTTTGTAAAATTTCATAATAGTTTAATGAAAACATTAGTAGTTATCATTCAGTTTTTCAAACATAAATCATTTCAAAAATTATTAATCAAGCATGGAAAATGCTCTAAATCTAAATCCATTATGTTTATCCAAAACAATAATTCTTAACATCTTTAAGCATAATAAAATCTACATGTCATTCCACTTTTTTCAAAATTTCAAAATGCTACTTTTTAATTCAATACTCAAACAAAGATTCTAGCTTCAAAACTATTTTTTGAGAGATACATAATCTCTATATAAATTAATAATAGAAAATCCACATTTAAATTTATAATTACTCATGGTTCTTCTATCTAAATAACCTCATTTTCGATTATGGTAATAAACAAATCGATATAAATATCATAAAATCAAATATAAATATGAACATACATGACAAGCAATTCTAGTAAAAACTTATCACTAAAATATAAAAATGGGAACCAGTCTATATGTGAATATATAACAAAATTAATTATTTTGTATTATAAGTCAAAATAGAGTATTCACTCATAAATACTAAGCTTTTCGAGCTTAGTTTCATCATGTTCTAATTTAAGATGGCCTCTAAGATCCTTAAGCTCCAAGGTTATGCTACCAAGTCACTTACATCTCTATCAAATGATTAGGAATTCTTGATCAAAAGCTTCCACCTGCCTCAAGGTTCCTTGGGACTCTACTTGAAATCATAAAGTGATAATACTCAATATCAACACTTGAACCAAAATAGTCCCAAAAATAAACCTATAGTCAAAAATTTTCACTCCAAAACTCTTCCAATAAAATCAATTAGAGCCATCATGGTTGTGAAATATTATCTTTAAATCATGAAAAATCACCGTTATAGTAGAAACCTAAAATCAACTTGAAATTAGTTAAAAAAAACTACTATTGAAGAACATAAACCCTCAAAAACATCCCTAATTAGCTCGACTTTGAATGAAAACCAGTATGTGAACAATAAGGCATCATAATTAAGGATGCTAAAATTACCTTAGCTACAGCCACAAATAGCCTCTTAATGTAGCAATTCTATAGCTATATTGACAATAGAATATTTTCAATTGAAATAGAATTTCTAAGCTCTCAAACTTTCTCAAATCACATGACCCACTTATTATTAATTAATAATAATACTTTGAGCCTAAAAAGGGACTAATTGACTCTTTAAATTGAACCAAAACAAGCCTAGGTTGTAGCTTATAATAATAGTAGATTGTTCTACACAATGAAACTCCTAAAAGCTCAAAACTTGCTTCAATTGAAATACCCATTAATAATATCCTACTAAAGATAATTAAACCCTGAACGAGACTAAAAATTACCTTGAAAGTGGTTGGAATAACCCAAACAATGGTCATATAAATAGAAAACTGAATCAAGCTTATCTTGGATTTATCATTTTCTTCTGCGCGATCATAATGGGGCAAGTAGTAGCAAGTAGCTACTAGGTATTACCAGTGACCGCATTGGATAGGGCCTTGGCTAGGGTGGAAGTTGTTGTTCATTATGTTGGGAAATATCAGAACCTATTTCCCTTATCTATGTGATTAAGATGAGCAATAAGAAAAAAAAAGAGAAAGTAAGTGAAGAAGAAATAACACCGAGATTTTAACATGGAAAACCCTCTCAAAGTGAAAGGGAAAAATTACGGGATCTTATGATCCAAAAAGAGTCTCCATTATAAAGTAGGATTACAATAATTCTTTTGATACAAGAGTTCCTCTCAATCTCACTCAACAAGGATGGTTTTCAATATCTAACTCAATTCTCACCAAGTATGGTAGTAATCTAATATAACTCTTTTTCTCTCTCTCTTGAAGAGGATTACAAGAACACACTCTCACTCTATCACTCTTGGAGATGAACTTGCTTGCTTGCTTCTACTCCTCACAAGTCCCCCCTTATATAGTGGAGGGATGTGGCTTCATCCAAGAATGACATAGTGGAAATTAATGGTTTCTCATATTTCCAATCACCTTGAAAAAGCAATCTCCATTTTTCTAAGATGATTGTGATAGTTTCAATAGTCAAAGAGAAATTCCAAGACCTTGGAACCTCCATTTTTCATTTCTCATATATGATATCATCTAGATGATTTTAATTATGGTGTCCTATCAATTATGGAGGGACTCCCAACAAATCTCCATTTTCTCAACTTAATTGAGGGGCACCATCACACTAGCACCTTGGCAACACTCTTCAAATTTCTTGGTTGGTATCACCTTAATCATCATATCCGACCAATTATCATTGGTGTGAATCTTCTTAAGTTGTAAGAGCTTTTCTTCCAACACATCATGTATCCATTGATAATGAACATCAATATGCTTTAAATGGGAGTGAAGTGTTGAATTTTTAGCTAGGTGTATCGTACTTTGATTGTTACAATGCACCATATAATTCTGTTGTTCATGGCCCAACTCATGGAGGAAAATTTTCATCCATAACATCTCCTTGCATGCTTCAGTAGCTGCAATGTATTCAGCCTCTATAGTAGAAAGTGCCACACTTTTTTGAAGTTTAGCTTGCCATGACATAGCTCCCCCTCCAAAAGTAGTCAAGTATCTTGATGTTGATTTTCTAGAATCAACATCTCCAGCCATGTCTGCATCTGTGTATACTTCTAACATAGGCTTTTCTTTACCAAAACACAAGCATCTCTTGGTTGTACCACGAAGATATAGAAATATCCATTTCACAGTAGTCTAATGTTCTTTCCCCAGGTTAGACAAGAATCAACTTACAACACTGACGGCATAGGCAATATCAGGCCTTGTACATATCATAACGTATATGAGACTGCTAACTGTGGATGAATATGGAACTTTTTTCATATCTTCTTTCTCTTTCTCACTTATTGGACTTTGCCTTCTACTCAACTTAAAATGTCCAGCAAGTGGAATGCTAACTGGCTTGGCCTCGTGTATGTTAAATCTCTTAAGAACTTTCTCAATGAATCGCTCTTAAGATAGCCACAATAATTTCTTGGAACGATCTTGAATGATCTTCATCCCAAGGATTTGCTTTGCTGGCCCTAAGTCTTTTATTGCAAAGGATTTGTTCAATGCCTTTTTAAGAGCAGTGATTTTCTTCTTATCATGCCTAACAATTAGTATATCATCAACATAAAGCAAAACTATGACAAAATCACTGCTAGTATACCTTTTTATAAAGACACAATGGTTAGTATCAGTCTTCTTGAAACTATGTTGGGCCATGACTGAATCAAATTTCTTGTACCATTGTCTTGGTTCTTGCTTTAGGCCGTAGAGGCTCTTGTTGAGTCAACACACCAAGTGTTCTTTACCAGGAACTTTAAATCCCTTAGGTTGCTCTATATAAATCTCGTCCTCTAGATCTCCATGTAAAAAGGTAGTCTTGACGTCAAGTTGTTTGACTTCTAAGTCTAGATTGGCTGCTAGACCTAAGACAATCCTAATGGATGATATCTTCACCACAAGAGAAAATATCTCTTCAAAATCAATGCCTTTTTCCTGATTGCATCCTTTGATGACAATTCAAGCCTTAAACCTCGGCCTCGAGTTATTTTCCTCAATTTTGAGCCTGTACACCTATTTATTTTTCAAGGCTCGTCTTCCTTTGGGCAGCTCCACAAGATTATATGTGTAATTTTCATACAATGATTACATCTCCTCTTACATGACTTTAACCTATTCTTCTTTATCATTATTGTTCATAGCTTCTTCATAGCTCTAAGGCTCCCTATCGTTAGTGAGTGTCACATACTCATTTGAGGAATATCTTATGGAGGGACGTCTATCTCTAGTAGAACGTCGCAATTGATGCTGTGTAGCTGGTTCTGTATCATTGGGCTCTACATTATTTGGCTCAGTTAACTGCTCCATTGATGACTCCTCTATTGCTAACTTGTTAATGGCTTCATTATGATTGTTCTCATCTATTTGTCCCTTTGAATCATTACATTCCACAGTGAATGGGTCATAATCAGAATTGACCCTAGGCATAGGTTTCTCTATCTGTTTGGTATTTTCGATGGTCTGATCCTAAAAAAACATGACATCTCTACTTCTAACAATCTTCTTGTATATAGGGTCCCATAGTCGATAATCGAACTCATCTCTTAGTGATCCAAGATAAATGCACTCCTTGGTCCTTGCATCAAGCTTAGATTGTTCATCTTTAGGAATATGAATGAACGCTTGGCATCTAAACACTTTCAAGTGGTTGTATGAAGCCTTCTTTCCTGACCAGATTTCCTCTGGGATATCTCCATTCAAAAGGCTTACCGGTGATAAGTTGATTACATCCACAGCAGTCTTCACAGCTTCACCCTAGAATGACTTAAGGAGTTTGACATGAGATAGCATACACCAAACTCTTTCTTCAATGGTTCGATTCATTCTCTCGGCTACACCATTTAATTGTTGTGTCTTTGTTGGTGTCTTCTCAAGCCTGATGCCATATGACTTGCAATATGTTTCAAAAGAGCCACAGTATTCTCCCCCATTAATAGCTCAGATGTATTGTAACTTTTTACCTGTCTTATGCTCCACCCTGGCATGGAACTCCTTGAATGCCTTAAGCACTTAGTCTTTTGTGTTTAACAAAAATACCCACACTCTTTTCGAGTGATCATCGATAAAGGTGACAAATTAATATGCACCGTCAAGAGATTTCTTAGTCATAAAACAAACATCTGTATGCACCAAATCAAGAACATAATGTTTCCTTCTAGGTCAATCTAATTTTTGAAATGATACTCGGCATTGCTTGCTAGCTAAACAATCTGTGCAAGGCCTAAGTAATTGATCTTTCATAGCAGGGAGGTGCTCTTTCTTAGCAAGAATCTACAGTCCCTTCTTGCTTATATGCCCAAGTCTCCTGTGCCATAACTCTATGCTTGAGTCACCATGTGCAATATTAGCCTCACCTTTGCATATTCTACCTTGCATGACATATAATTAGCCTTCTTTCCTTCCTTGAGTAATGATTATACTATCTTTGACAAGTTTCCATTTGCCTGCACCAAAATGATTCACCATCCCGGCATCATCAAGCTTTCCAGCTGATATAAGATTGAGATGCATATCTGGTACATGTCTTACTTCTTTCAACACGATCTTATGACCCATGTCAGTTGTTAGGATGACATTACTAATGCCAACTATTTTGATTGTGACACAATTTCCCATCTTGACAGTACCAAAATCACCACTTCGATAGGCTAAGAAGAATCCTTCATGTGGACTGATGTGAAAGGAAGCACCTGAGTCAACTATCCATGAACAATCATCATAAGCGACATTGAGATAGTTGTTTTCTCCAATGAGGAAGACATCATCATTTTCTACTATCGCTACAACTATGGTGTTCTTCTCTTCTTTCTTCTTTGGATCAATTTGATCTGGCTTAACATTGCCAGCATTCTGATCTCTTTTGAGATATTGACACTTAGACTTCTTGTGACCTATCTTGCCACAGTAATAACAAGTGATTTTAGTGTGAGATTTAGATCGCCTTTGAGATTTGTCATGGCCTCTACTTTTACTTCTTCCATGAGTCTCACTTCTCCAATGTTTTTCCATAATGTTAGCTTCTAATTGGTCAGACATGCCTCGTTCCTTCTACCTAGCTTCTTCATTCAACAAGCTATCAACGATGGTATCCATAGTAAGTGTCCTTTTAGGGGCTGAGTTACTAAAAGTAACAACCAATGTGTCCTAACTTTCTAGTAGGGAACTAAGGAGTAGAAGGGCTTGTAATTCATCATCGATCCTCATCTCAATCTTCGTTAGTTGATTTACGAGCCCTTTGAAAGTGTTTTAGTGTTCTATCATGCTTTGGCCATCCTTATACTCTAACTTTACCAACCATCTCATAAGATGGGCTTTGTTTCAGGGCGTCTTCTTTTGAATCATGGACTCAAGTTTTGTCCATAATTCGTATGCGTTGGTGTAGGTTGATATATACTCAAACAAGCTTTGATCAATGTACTTTTAAATTGTAGCTACAGCTTTTCAGTTTAAGAGTTCCTATCCTTTGTCGATCTTTTCCTCCGGCTTATTCTCATTCATAATCGACTCATGCAAATCTTTACAGTATAGGTGGTCCTCCATCATCGGCTTCCAATAGGAGTAATTTTTTATAGTCAGCTTGAACATGTCGCCATCATGAGTGACAGTACCTTCCATCTTGAATCACACAGGATGATAGCACAATAAACCAACCAGGCTCTAATACCACTGTTGGGAAATATCAGAACCAATTTCCCTTCTCTATGTGATTAAGATGAGTAATAAGAAAAGAGAGAGAGAGAGAGAGAGAGAGAGAGAGAGAGAGAGAGAGAGAGAGAGAGAGTAAGTGAAGAAGAAATAACACCAAGATTTTAATGTGGAAAACCCTCTCAAAGTGAAAGGAAAAAATCATAAGATCTTATGATCCAAAAAAGTCTCCACTATGAAGTAGGATTACGATGATTCTTTTGATACACGAGTTCCTCTCAATCTCACCCAATAAAGATGATTTTCAATATCAAACTCAATTCTCACCAAGTATGGTGGTAATTTAAAATAACTATTTTTCTTTCTCTTTTGAAGAGAATTACAAGAACACACTCTCAATCTATCACTCTTGGAGATGAACTTGCTTGCTTGCTTCTACTCCTCACAAGTCCCTCCTTATATAGTGGAGGGATGTGGCTTCATC
>JANHAO010019637.1:0-13141 GCA_026873985.1 Saraca asoca
AGCATTAACATTGTAACAGTCCCTAGACTTTAGCTGACAGAAATAAATGTGTAACAGTCCCTAGACTTTAGCTGATAGAATTAAATATGTAACAGTCCCTAAACTTTAGCTAACATTAACAGAAGGGGCTCCGTCTCAATTTGGCTAGAGAGTGGAGTTCTCTCCTCGTAGGATTATCAGTTCCCTTGGGACGCAGAGTTCTTTTCTAACTGCTCCATCCTTTGGATAGTTCTTCGACCATTGGGTCTCGAGACTTAGACCAGTGACTGGAAGTGTTTCGACTCCTTTCATCTCGCCTACTACAAGAATGTCGATCAGAAGTTTTATGCCTTTTTTTGTGCTCGGGGCTGGACGATTCACAATCCACCTCTTGCTTGAGGTCGATCTCGCACAAGCTTTCACCCCGGTGCGAGCTTTCACCTCGTTGGTTATCTCCCTTATCTTCCCGAACTCGGTGGACTTCAAACCTTAACCGTGAGTTGGATGAATGAAGTGAGCCAGCTTAGTGATGCTTGGTCTTAGCTTGTTCTTCATGCTGAGGCCTTGGCTGGTGATATCCATCCTCTGGTACGACCATTTCACCTTCCCTTGGTGCACCTTAGGCATGTGCCTAAGCTAACGCTCTGACCATATCAGCCAGTTCTTTCATGATATTCTCCAGTGCTTCCTGACACCTGTCAAGTACTTCTTGGCACTATTGCCAAGTTTAAACCTCATCAGTTTCATAAGCTATAGGTTGGTATGGAATAAAGGAGGTTGTGCCGATATTGGCACCCACCATGGGGCAGTTGTGTTTCGTTGCTGTGTCTGACCTTCGAGTTGGCCAGTGGGATATTCTGCACTCTTGGTTGCTTTTCCTCTTGCCATTGTGCTTAAAATAGCTTGGAATAATTTATCAAGAATGGAAGAATAATGAATGTGTAGTGGGGGCCCTTCCTCTAGCACCAAAATGTTGACATCAAAATTCGATCAACTAGTTTGAGTTCAATGTTACCCTTAACTGCAAGTAGAATATGGAAGAATGCAGAAAAGAAAGATAGCAGAAGAGAAGGGAGACAACAAACACCCAGAGTTTATCATGGTTCGACTAAAGCCAAGTTGGCTCCTATGTCCACGCTGGTCTTTGTTTGTTCACTAAAGGATTGTTTTATAGAGTTTGAATACAACCGCAGTGTTTTCTCACAGTGTACAGTGCTCTCTCTATATTCTGACAGAGTTTCTGCATGTAAAACCTCTCTCTCTTTTTACAGTGACCACCCCTTCCTATTTATAGAAGGGAAAAGGGTTACAAGTGTAATTTTACAAATAACAGAATGATTATTTCTGCTGCTTTGGGTATTTAATGTTTGGCATTGGATAATTAATGCTAAGCAAATCATTGTCAGACTTTCGGGGAGCTGATGTGTAAGTTTGGAGGCTGAGCTATCAGTTGGAGACGTGTGCTTTGAATTGTTGACTGGGTTTTGTACATGTATCCAGTTCTGGTGGGCGAGCTGGAAGCTTTGGCCGACTTCGCTATCCTTGCCTGGTCATTCTCCTCGAGGGTGGTAGGCTTCTCGCTGACGGGTTGAGAGCCTTCTCAGCGAGCTGCGCTCCCTGTTATGACATTGCGTGATGTCATTAGCTCGTGCCTGACGACTTGGGGTCCTCATTGAGCGACCTTGATCCTCTAATCTAGGCCTCCCTCTGATTAGCTGTGCCTCCTATTAAACCTTGGCCGGCCCAAACCATGTTTCGGGAAAATGCCCATAACAGATAATTATTTAGGATTCAAAAGAAAGAGCAGAAAAGAACAAGAGCAGAATAGAGAGATGAGGTTATTTTGGGTTTAGAAAATAGAAGAATTGGAATCCTAAAAAGGAAAGGCCTTCAATGTGATGACTCTGATACAAACTTAAAATTAGAGATTTTGTGATGACTTAATAGAAATCTCAATTAGAAACTTTTATTTATACTAAGAAATATAGTTAACAAATAAAATTCTAATACTAAGTCTAATAAGGAATAGATATAGATAATTATTAAATAATCTAAAATAGATAACTACCTATTTTATTTACATAATTCTACGGTTATAAAGCTTTTTATGTATTTGAATATCTGCAAATGATTTTTATGTCTGGTGCGCTTCCATAATTGAATTTTGGATCATGTAGAGTGGGTTTGCGTTGATCATTGTACATTTAAGTTGTCTTCGTTTGTGAGGTGTTCTGCAGTTCATTGTTTTGCCGCTATTGTGTGTTTATATCTTTGGGAAAATTAAAAACAAAATGGCAAATATATGCATATGGTCATTGGTCATAGTAGAAACCATATTTACAGTTAGTTATCTGAACTCGAGAAATTGTACACAAGAGATCCAACCATACTTTCTCTTTTGTGCTATGTTACGTTTGTTTTTAGTATTTTAGACATTAAACTCAAAATCTTGCCTTAATAATAATTTTGGTCCCTTGATGTTGTATTTGATGATCCTTAAATATAACATTATATATTATTTCTTCTAATATATGAATTTGATCAAATTTGAGTTCACAATAATAACTTGTCAAATTGTATATTGAAAATCTTGGCTAATACATTTAGTTTTAAATTTGCAATACTAATGGTCAAAATGGAAATTGAAAATGCTATTGCAACTTAAAGGGCGTTTGGTTCAATCTATAGAAATGGAAAGGAATGGAATCAAATAAGGAGAAATAAAAGTAATGGTAATAGTTATTTTTTAATTTGTTTGGTTCAGTGAGAGAATGAAATCACAATATTTATGATTCTCTTTCTTGCTATTTGATTGGATAGTAGTTAATAACAATGGATGGTTATGAATAGCGGTAAGTGGTAATGGATAATTGTCAATGACGATAGATGGTGGTAAGTGACGGTGGTAAAGGGTAGTAGGTGGTAGTAGATAGTGGCCAACAGTAGTAAGTAGTAGTAAATAGTGGTCAATAATAGTAGGTAATGGTAAACGTGGTTGTCAGTGGCAAAATATGGTGGTGGGCAGTGACCAATGGCGAAAGGTAATGGTTAACAATGGTTAGTAGTGGTGTTAATGGTGGGCAATGGTAAATGGTAGAAGATAATGGTGGCTAGTGATCAACAATAATGGATGGTGATCAACAACGATAGATAATGGTTGGTAATGGTCAATGATGATAAGAGATGGTTGACAATAGTTAATAGTGATAGGTAATAATGACTGGTGGTTAAAGATGGTAAATAGTAGTGGGGTGATGGCCAACAGTAGTAGTAATGGATGATGGTCAAGACAGTATATAGTAATAGATGATAGCCAACGATAATGGAACATGGTGGATGGTGGTGGTCAACGGGGAATGTGGTGGTAGGCAATGATCAACAACAGATGTTGGTGGTGGGTAGTGGCCAATGGTAGTATTGGTGGTGAGGGATGATCAATGATAGAAGATAGAAATAAGTGATAGTCAACAGTAAAAGATGGTGATGAGTGGTGATTAATAGCGGTAAGAGGTGGTGGGCAATGGTTAATAGTGATAATGGTGGTGGGATAGTGGTCAATGGCAAAACATGGTGGTAGGTGGTAGTTAACAATGATAGATGATGGTGGACGATGGTTAATGCGAAAGATGATGGTCAATGGTAGTAGTGATGATAGCATGATGGTTAATGACTGAAACTGATGGTGGGTGGTGGTAAGTGATGATCAAATGATTATAAGTGATAGTAAGAGCTTTGTAAATAGAGAGGGGATTATTTTTTTTATTTCTAGAAGATAACGTAATCTGATACTTTGAGTGGGGGAAGAATTACAAATGAGAGAAATTCGTTAAAATCGAGTAACGATTACAGATTCCAGTATATATAAATCAAATAAGGAAATTAATTTTTTGATTCCGTTATCTACCTTTGAAATTCCTTAATCAAAGTCCACTTTTAAAAGGTTATATGATTTATATGTTTTTTTATGTAAAAATATAGATTTTATTAATATTCCTTTAAACGATTGTCAATTTAAAATTTTATTATATTGCAATTATATATGTCAATTATAATTTTTAATTTTTAATTTAATAAAAATTATTAATTTATACTCAATTTAATTTAATTTATTATCTTTAATTGAACAAATTTATTAATTTAAATTTAATTTGATCCAATTAAAACTTCTAACATATAATATTATATTATATTTAACGGATAGCAAATATCATGGAGGACAAGAATAGTAATTAACCACATGAATTGAAGCCCTTGTGGCTCATATCATGCTTGCAACGGTAAGCTTTCCAACGGCATCCAGGCACATAAAAACCTACCAATTTTTCTCTCTACTGGAAAGCTTCGATTTACCCACTGTTTAATTTCCCTGTAGCTCTATATTTCACTTGAAAAGAAAGTAAACGAACCAGCATATGAAATCCCCTCAATTCTTTCATAAGATTGAGATATAAACTGGAGAGAAAAAAAAAAAAAAACAGAAATTTATTGACGAATCCTACAAATGAAATCCCCTAATAGCCTTTCCGTTCAAGAACCTAAATAACGGAGACTAAACAATTTGTGTCTCAGAATCACAATCTCAAATATTAGAAGCAAGATTCGCGTCCATCTATATTGGTATATTCCAGGACAAAGGCTTCAATCAAGAAACTTGTGTTTGGTCTAAAGCTCAGCAGCATTCAATCCCCTTGCTCAGTTTGCTCTAGAATATAGACAATACATAGGCCTCAAAGTTCACCAACATAAAGGAACTATGATATCTCAACGCATCAAAAACACCAAATTGAATCTTTTTTTTCATGATATTTGCCAAGTTGCCTTGATATTTCCTAGCTGTGATAAATTCATAACACCTTGCGGATGTAAGGTTCAAAATAACTCAAAACAAGGGAGACCCAAACTGCAAGAGAAATCAATTGGGCTGTAGTCCAGCCAAGGTGTAAAGAACACCGTCAGAACACCCAAGATTCAGAGACCATTTTAAGAGCTTTGCAATTCAGTCTTTGCTTTTGAGCCTACAAATAATGTCACAAAGTTGTAAAATGATGCTCTGGATGCTCTCATCTGTTGTAGAAAGAAGAATGTTCCTTGCTTCTGTGGAATCAGGCAAGAAATTTGTTTGAGCTATTGATGTCAGACATTCTAAGAAGCACAGACATGGACACATGACACGCACACAGCAACACAACAAAATCTAAAAATACAAGAAAATGATACGACATAGATATAAATATAAAAATGATATAAATACATAATTATTGATATATTTATGTGTGAGAGCATCAATAAGTATATAAAAATATAATATACCTGAAAATATATCTATGTCGCAATGCATGTAGATGGGAAACTAACTGACCCTTTTCTTCGTCATTTGTGAAGTTGGTATGAATATTTTTACAGCTACATATTTACGTAGGTGAGAATGTTGGTGGCCTGCCCTCTAAACTCAGTTTACAGTATCTACTACTTATGCCGACCAAAAGAATTGTGTCCTAAACAGTGATGGTTTCTTGGGGTCTACATTTCCTAATCCTCATCCGCATATTGCCATCCTTTATACTTCCACCATGCATAATTTGACAGCAATGCCTGCGTGGTGTCTGCATCAGTACAGCCAAATCAGATTTGTTAAGTTAAACATAAGATACAACCTATGAAGATACAGATATTTTAATTCTGTTCAGTCAAACTAAGTCTCAGGCCAATTTGACAAGCTAGAAAACGTAAACTTCTTAAATTCACTTAGTGATAGATCATGCATGTGTCACAAGTTAGCCTTATGAACAATTTGAGGGGGGTAAACGTGTTCAATTTGACATGAAATTTTGTAAAAAAAATCAAGCATAGTCTGAAAGTTATGTGACTCAAATTTGGGAATAATCCGATTAGTATACTATTTTTTTGATTTTTTACCCATTTAGGGATATTTTGGTAATTTGTATGATCTGCTTATCTAATGCGAGTAAAAAAGCACATGATCACATTCCTTGCATTTTTAGCTTCGTGTCCATATAAGACGGTGCAAAAACTCCACCCAAACCTCTGTTAAAAGGGTCTTATATTAACTCAGAAAAAGCATGTCTACTTATATCATATAGCATTCAGCTCAAAACTCTTTAGAAGGAGTGTTATTAGCTTATTGGGGATTCATCAGGGGCACATTGAGACCTTGTTGGGTGCTCGTTTAGGGTTTGTTGGCGCCAATCTAGGGGATCTAGGAGTGTGTTGGTTTGATGCCTCTCCCTACATATTCTAAATTATGTAATAAGGCATATATTAATAAAAAAAGAATTGTCCTTCTTCTTATTTGATTGTCCCTTGCCTGTTGCGTATTAGAGGTTACTTATGTAGGACATTCTTGAAGTTCGATTGTTTGGTTTGGAAGCTTATATTGCCTTCAGACATATTGTGCATAGGATTTTGATTATATGAGCAATAAAATCCGTAATGTCTCATTTATCTATCTAAATGTAATTTGAATTTGTTGAAATATTGAATGTGGATTAAAAATGGCAAGCATGCGTTATACGTTTTCAACTAGAGAGTTATCGATGATATGTATATAAGGTCAGTTTGTAATTGTGTGTGTGTGTGTGTGAGAGAGAGAGAGAGATTTACATTCTTCCAGTACTTTGGATCCAGCTTCATTGCAGAAACTTCAATTCTCTGCACTTGCACAGGATTGGAACCTTCTGTCATGCACTTTTTTGCTTGCTCGGATACAAATCTCTTGTACCTAGAGACACTGCCACTACCGCCCACCTTTTTAATCCGGTCAAGGAAAAAAACAGCTGGGTACTGGCATGGATCGGAGCTCATAGGTCGAGTATTAAAAGTGAAAGGACCATCACTCCAACTTCGCCATGTCTGAAATGTCTGCAATGGTGTCTGCAAATCATAAGCTGCCAACATTGATGTATAGATCTGTATTGAGTAACCCCATGAAATAGAAATTGACCATCTGCGCTTTGGATCATGACAAATAGTTTGCTGCATTATCCGTGCCGGATCAACATTGTACGCACCATAGAGTTTCTTTAATGAATGTTTTTGAGTCCGGTTGGGAAACACTGGGTTCAAGTAGTCAAGATGATGGAGCGACACAAGTGGTGCCAGCGGGTGTGCTGCTAAAAGTCCATATGGTTCCCCTCTTATATCAAGCTGAAAGAACAGAAAAAAAGCAACATGTTGAATGTCTTACAGATGGAAAGGTTAAGAAAAGGAAGCAAAGTACATACGAGTCGTAAGACATTGTCAATATTGACCTTCCTTTCTGTTCCTCTGTTTCAGTTCATCTACAAACTCCTAGATGATTTTGGTGGAAGTAAAACTAACCAGATGAGAGATGATAGCATGCGACCTAAATCTATCTGTAAGCTAACAGTTAGCATGTATGTACAATGTACAGTTAATAATTTGTAAAACATGCAAGCTAATTTCTTGTCGAGTTCAAACAAAAGGAATCTATCTTTTACTATTTAGTAATTACTCTTAATGTTTACTAAATGAGATGAAATACAGGTAGCCACTCTATTGTCAATAATTTCTTTTCATTCTGTTACCAAGCAAGCATGTATTCATCTTCACTTCTCGTTTGCATCCCTTCCAAGCCCATCATGAAAGTGAAAAAGAAAAAAAAAAAAATCCACACTACATCGAATAACAATTATATCCGAGGTAAAAAACTACGTATATGCCAAAAAAACACACAAAAGTAAAACTTGGAAATAGAGTATACCTGGTGAAACCCACGTTCTTTGGTGAGAGGCACACCAAGCTCGCTCACACATGCCCAGATCCTTTGATCAGAACCATAAAAGTAGTAGTATCTATTGAGACAACCATGAAACATTTTGGCTAGTTGAGCAGCCAAAGCATAACTGATTGCAAATCCACCACCTCCAAAAGCCATGTCAAAAGAATGCATCACATCTTGCTCCACACTCTCAGAACTCCCACCAATATAATACATCCGATGGTGGTCATATTTTCCTAATACTGTAACTAAGTTCTTGGGGAAAAACACAGTATCATCATCCCCCATTACAAACCATCTCACATTTGGCAACCCAAGTTTAAAGCTCTCACAAACTATTCGAGCTATCCGAACAGCAGACTCTGAATGCACATATTTGAACTGGGTCCAGCCCTGTGAGATTCGATATGGCATCAATGCTTGAGGGTGCAAAGCATCATATTCGGGTTTCCTGTCAAGCCAAACAAAACCTCGGGTGGCATTTGGAACCCACCACAGCTTACTGTAATGGCTACGATTATGCAATGTGTTCACAGAACCACCAATACCAAATAGGATATGCGAGATGTTTGTAGGTCCACTATCTATGTCTGAGACCCTCTGGACGGCATGTAAATGGTCTGGTAAAGGAAGCTGCCCTCTTGGTCTGGAGAATGCCGAGTGTATAGCAAGTGAAAAAGATGCAATGAGGCAGATAAGTATACCAACCCTTATCAAGATTATGAAGACATGATTTTGCATTTCAGGGACAACAAAATATCTGGATGCTTTAACTGGGTCTTGACAAGATTCCATGTAAGCTGGACTCGTTTTCTTGTCCCTGCCACATTGCAAATTAGCAAGCAGTAGACAAATAAGAAACTATTAGTTTTAATAAATCAAAAGTTGCCTTAAAAAGCAAAGTCATTAAATTAAAGCACGGATTGTTTGAACCAGCTTTCTCTGATGCTGATTAATCAAAAGGCTTGTTGACGAATTTCCACTGATAAACCCACCATGCTAGCTGGAAAAATTGGTCATCTGACCTGTGAATGTGCCAAGGCTCTTTGTTAAAAACCAGAGAATCCTGAACCCTTAAGAGCTTATAAAACTCGAATTCGTCCTTGATGCTGCAAGATCAAAATTCACAAAGACCTAGAATTAGAAAACTCAGGTTCTATATGGTTAGAATTGAGTCTAAGGCAATGATATCCAATAATTAGCAGATGACCTCTACTTGTACTGACAACTAACACGGACACTGATAGAATTTAATCAGATTTTACTACAACCAATTCCCAGCATACATTTTGAGAAACAAAGATAAAAAGGTAAATTTATCTTGCGTTTGTAATGCACCAAAGATAAGAAGTAAACTTATATTGCGTTTGTAATGCACCACAAAGTTCATGGAATTAAGAACATTTATTACTAATGGAGAGGTCTTCGTTATGCTGAACTTTTTTGCTCTGTTTTGGGTTGTTAATGATTCAAGCCAATATGATAAATTGAACTCTTAACTCCAGGAGGTTAGACAAGATACAAAATAATGGCAGTGTCTAGATTTAGAAAACCAAAAAAAAAAAAATTAATAATAATAAAATGTAGTTGTAAAATTCATTACATGATAAAACAAGATACATAATTGGCTTGATGGGCAAGCGGTGAAACAAAATTCAGAAATTAGAGTAGAAAAAAAAAAGGAACAGAAAAAAAAAAGTCTAAAACTAAAATAACTGTTAGAAATGGGGGGAAGCAACATCTAATTTTTAAAAATGTAAAAAGAAAAACCAACTTTAATACCTTCACTGAAAAGACGAAAAGTAAAACAGAGAATTTGGAAGATCTTATAAACGTTGTAAATTCAAGAAGAATGCACCCCCAAACCACAGAAATAAGCAAGTAATTCAAAATTTCAACTTGGTGGAGTTTTTTTCTGGTCTATCATCTTCTGATATCACATCCAGTAATCTTGAACTTACCTTAAACTTACCTTAAACAGCCCCACACGGAAAACACAGTTATTATTATCTAAATTTGATTATTACGTTTTTTTTCATCAAACATCCTAAGAATCTCAATATCAGGTATATCAGCACATGAGAAACGACAATAAGCAAAGGAGGAACAGAACAATCAAATCAAAATACATAATAAATAAGGCAAATGTAGAAACCACAATCCAAGCCCGCCATCATACCTTGAACTAACAATCAAATTCTACACTTTGTCTGCTATTCACGCGTACGTTGAACAGAAAAAAAAAAAAGAGCGAGATAGAGAAAAAGAGAAAAATAGGCCAAAAGGAAGAACAGAGGGAGAAGACGAGGATGATGCCGAAATGAAGAGAAGAGATGGAAAACTTACAGAGAAATTCAGCGTAAAGCATAAGCAGAAGAAGGTGGGTAGGCATTACAAAGAAATTGCCTTCTCTCCTCTCTCTGTTACTTCCCACCTTCTCAAATTGATGAATGAAGAACCTCTTGACACTGACGATTGATGGGACCTTTCTTCTTCTTCTTCTTTTTTCCTCTTTTTCCCTTTTTCTGTGGCTTGTTCAATGTTGTATGTGTGTTCTGATTCTGTAGTGGCCTATAGAATCCATGCACAGGTCCTTTCATTTGTTGATAGGAAAAGATAACTTTTATGCCTCACATGACAGAGGTCCAGTTTTCCATTTCTGCCTGACTGCCTTTAAGGAGGAGTTACAGTTTTTGTTGATGCCCAGGTGGTGGTGGCACAGTTGATGGATGGTGTACGAGATGGTCATACTCGTATTCACAAACAAACATCAAACACTTGTCACCATCTCACACTCTCTGCTCACAAATCAGATATTTATGTACCAAAAACATAATCAAATATTTCATTATTTAGATGAGACCAAGGTTTTATGAAAATAACGGGTAACCAGGGATCTTTCTCAAATACAAAATCTAACAAATTACTAGTACAGTTGTATATGAATTTTTTTTGGTTTTTCCTTTATTTAAATGAGACCAAGGTTTTTTACGAAAAGAATCGGTAATGAAAGATCTTTGTCAAATACAAAACCTAACATATCAGTAGTAAGGGATCTGATATTATTTTATAATTTTTTCTTCTCTGATGTTTTAAGTTTGAATTCACGTAATGTTAAAGTGTATTAAGTTATTTGTCACTTTTACTATTAAATAAAATAAAAACAGGCTTATCTCACTTAAAATATTTTTTTATTTTTGAAAATGTTAAAAATTAGAATGAATTACTTTATTCAAAGGTTATGGCATGTCTTAGTTCCTCTTGACAGCCTATCATAGTATTTATATATAGACCAATATTTTATAATTGTCGGAAACAAGATTTGAACACAAAAAAGATTTCTAATCCTATTGTAATATTAATATTTTTATTTTCACAAATTAAAACATTGTCTCTCTAATTTTAGTATCTATTTATCTATGATATCAAAATATTTAATTTGTCAAGATATTTTATATATTAGTATTGACATTTTGATATATATTAAAATATTTTACAAAAATCAAAATAAAATATTATATTTAAGAAATTTAAATGTGATCAGTTTATATATTAAAAGACTAGAATTATAATTAAATCTAAATTTTATTAGCAAAATCTTAATGCATTTTATTTTTAAATAGATTGAATATTATTTCAATGTGATATAATAATTTTATGCCTAATACATGTGTATACATTATAATTCTAAGAACGAAGTCACCTATTTCAAATAATAAATTTTAATTCATATTTAAAAATATGTATGTGAAAATATCATGCTTTTTAAAATAAAGGGTATGGAATCTTCAATAGAATCTAATTTCCTTTAAAAGAATGTAACAGTGAAAATAAGATATGAGAATAACAAATCTATATTTGAAATAGACTCTTTTATTTTATGTGATTGCGAAATAGTAATAATAATTTGTGCTTTTAAAAGTATGTTGCCAAACTAGTCAGAATTTGAAGCGTGTCATGTCCGTTTTCCAAAAGGACAGATAGATTGGTAACAAAACGAAAGCCTTATTGTATTGGTAGAGTAAAAAGAGTTATTTCTGATGTTTGAGAAAATATTCTATCATTTTCTCCTTTTATATTTGAGAAAACATCAAAATACTTCCTATAATTAAAATTTTTTTCATTTTATTTTATTTTTTATTTTAAAAAATAAAAAAATAAAATAAAATAAAAATTCTTAAAAAATTTAAAAATAAAAAAGAAAGGAATAAAATTTATGTAAAATAATTAAATAATATGTCACAATTAATCATATTATATATTGACTATAATTTCAATAAAAAATAACAAAAAATTTCTCAACTTTTTTATTTTTTTAACTTTTTAAATTTTTGTAAATTTTTTATTAAAATTTTTTAATTTTTTTCTTTTTTATTTCTTTTTTTAATAAGACTGTGACTGTTGCTGGAAGCAGCAAGCAGAAGAAACGGCGAAGTGAAGGAGAAAGTAGTGAGTAGGAAGTAGAAGAAAAATCTAACTCATATATTAAAAAAAAATTGTCTCACCATCATACGAGTTAGTTTTTCGTTACGAGGTATGCTCAAAAAGATCGTCTTATCCTCAATTTCGTTTTTGTTTCTTATTGTCGCGAGGTAGGCTCTAAGATCGTCTCACTTTCAGACGAATTTTAATTTTTTGTTATGAGGTAAGATTAAATGTCGTTTCTCTTAATTTTATTTTTTTTTCTTGTTGTCAAGAAGTAAGCTTTAGAATTATCTCACTATTGGATGAGTTTAAATATTTGTTTATGAGGTATGTTTAAAGGTCGTTTCACCCTTAAACGAGTTTTAATTTTAATTTATGAGGTAGACTCAAAGTTATTTGACTCTGACAAAGAATATCAATTTTAATCACGGAGGTGTAGCACTTTTGCTCGTGTCCTAAAAGGTACTAGACGACAAATCAGCCGCTGAATTTTGATGGAGATTTCATCCTAATGGCCTATGCTATCGGTGTAGCCACTCATAATCTGCTACGCTCGCTTTTATTGCCCCAAGGCACAACGACCCAGCCGTACACGTGGAACCCGCTCGGCCCAAATCACAAATGCGGAAACAAAAAGAAAAATATGCGTCATGTGCAACTTTGTTGATCCAATTATCTTAAAAAAAAAAAATCATTTATTGTTATATGCTGAAAAATACAACTCCGCGAGGATGAGTCCGCGAAGACAACTAAGGTGAATCCTCGAGAAGGAGTCTCAAGGTGTCGCTTCGTAAACGACAATGGGAGCCGCAAGCATTCGTCCCTCAGCAACGACGCGCCTCGACAGGCCCCGCGACCGCAATACTCGCATCTCTCGCGACTACTCCAGACTTATGAAACCCTCGCTTAAGACAACATGACATCTAGCCTGACGCTGAAGCAGCTAAAAACCTATATGTCGGCCTAGGTCTGCCTCCG
>JANHAO010019638.1:0-13142 GCA_026873985.1 Saraca asoca
TTCATCTTTAGCATGCAATACACAATGAAAGCAATATAAGATGAAAAATTAACCTTTATTATCAAATCAATACAGAATGTACAGTTATAAATACAATAGAGCACAATCACATTGGCCCTAGGGCACCTATCATACTAACAGTTTCACCTCAGCTTTATAACCCTAAACATGAAATTGCCCCAAACTAGGCTTCTTACCAATCAATAACTTATATGGAGTCTTGGGTACTGACTTACTTGGCACTTGATTCAAAATATGGGCAATAGTTTTTATAGCATCACCCTATAGAAACTTTGGTAATGAGGAATGTGTAAGTATGCATTTTACCATATCCATGAGTCTTTTATTTCTCCTTTTCAATTATACCATTCTGTTCCGATGTTCCAGGCACGGTGTAAATGGCTTTGATTCCACATTCTTGCAAATACCTGGCAATTGGATCAAGATTTCTTCCAGTTTTATCATACTTATCATGGTACTCACCACCTCATTAAAGTTGACACATTTGATATTTTCTCCCAGTTTAAGCTTAACTACAACTTTAAAGGACTTGAAGACATCTGATGACTTAGATTTTTCAATGAGTATCTGTATCCATCCAAATATGGAGTAATCATCAATGAAGGTGATAAAGTACTTGTAACCACCCATGGCAGTAAGTGTGATGGGTCCATTTATGTCAATTTGGATCAACTCCAAAGCATCTTGTTTTCTATTTCTCTTTCCCTTTTTAGTGCTAGCAAAAAGTTTTCCCTTTATGTAATCAACATGTGTCATAATATGAAATTTCAGACCATCGAAGACCCTCTACTTTATTAACCTCTGTATTCTTTCACTAGAAATGTGACCCAAATGTATGTGCCACAACATTGAAGAACTCATCAATTCTACTTCTCTTATTTCCAGTCACAATATTAATTGATTTTGTAAAATCAGGATCCAAATCAATTTTATATAACCTATTAGATAACACACTAGAACCAATAACATGAATTATACATTAAATCAAACTTTCTATTACCAAAAAAACAATTGTATCCATCAAAATCTAATGCAACAATCGAAATCAAATTTCTCCTCATTAAGGGTACATAAACAACATTTTTTTAAGTCCTAAGACATGTTCAATAAATAAACATAAAGAAATATCTCATATGTGCTCCGCTTGTACTCTGTCACCATTTCCAAGCCGAACGATCAATTCTCCATCACTTGGCTTCTGCAGGTTTCTTAGTGTGTATAAAGAAATCTATCACATGAATAGTGGCACCAGTATCCAACCACAAAGTATCTAAAGGAATGTCAACTCTATTTGACTCAAAAACACACTAGCATTAGAATGATACCTTTCTTTTTCTTAAACCACTTCTTATATTTAAAGGAATTCACCTTCTTGTGTTCATATTTCTTGCAAAACTTGCAATTTCCTTTGAATTGAGCTTTTTTAGACTTGTAAGGGTTATTTTTCATACCATCCTTTTTCTTATCATGAGAGAATTTTCTTTTATTGTCTCTATATGAAGTCGATCCATGAGAAACAAGTTAACTATTTTCACTTTTTCCTTCCTCATATCATCCTCTATTTATGCAATAATAGAAATCGGTTCATCTATGGTCCATTCACTTTTTTGGGTATTATAAGACGTTTTTAGAACATCGAATTTAACATGTAATGACTCGAGTGCACACTAAATTGAGTAATTTTCACGTAAATCAACATTCATATGTTTCAACTTGTTATAATAATGGACCAATTTCAAAATATACTCCGACACTCCACCAACACCATTATATATAGTCTTTTCAAGTAATGAGAGGTAACGACTTTTTTCAGCTTTATCAAACTTCACAATTTTTTTAGCAATTGATTCAAGAAAAGTCTTGGTAGTCTTAGATTCAAGAATATTCTATCTAATTGTTTTGTCCATGGTGTGCTTCATGGCTATCAAACACACTCAGTTTAAGTGTGTCCATTTCTCATGTTTTACTTTTAAAGTAGCACTTGAATTTACATTAATGACAAACTCCAATTCTTGAAGTGCCAAATCAAAATTGGTGATTACCATGTATAACTTTAATGCCTTTGCTCATTTCTCGAAATTCATCCTATTTAGTGTCTTTACGGAAATTAATTGCATAAGAAAAGAAACTAAGGAAAATTATTAACACCTTAGTGCATGTAAAAACTCTACTCATATTTATATTTTTCTCAAATATTCATTGTGCGATTTCACAATATTACATTATAAGATCTAATACTAAAAGGGTATTTAAGACCTTGTAATATAATACAATAATTAAACATTATATTCTTAAAACCTAACTTCAAAGGGAATTTAAATTTCTAAGAACATAACATCTAACCCTACACTCATATTATTGCCAACAAATCATATTAATAATACCATACCAAAGGGCATGCAATATTTATTAATATAGTGCTATCCTAAATACTACACGAAACCATTTTATTTTAACAAAATTTTATGAAACTGGTCTCACAAAAGGTGGAATGCAATTACACAAAATTTAATGACATAATATGAGTCATAAATAATTCCTATGATAATATTCCATGTTGATCAAAATTAATCAACATCAAATATCGTCAAATGACTCTACAAAATATACATACTATAGCTAAAATTATAGGAATCATATGATAAAATTTTTGTGCCAAAATAACATCAATTAATTATTCAAAAAATTAACACAAAAATTAATGAAATAATTTTTGTTTATAAAATGGAAAAATATTTTAAGATACTGCCTCAAAGAGTGAAGGCCAATAGTGAAAATTTTGATTAGGTTCTCAATGGGTTTTCAATTCGGGTCATCTGTCACAATTCACGCAATTTCGATTAGGTTCTTTTCCTCTCTTAATTTCTTACTCAACTCACTCAAATCTTGATTCAAAAACTAAAGTTTTCATTAACAAAAATGATCAAAAAAATTTAGTAATAAAACCACAATATAACTCTAGTTTAAAAACATTTTCTTATTTAATCCACTCAAATTCTAATTCAAAAATTGAAGTTTTCATTAACAAAAATAATTGAAAATTTTTTTAATAATAGAACCACAATATAACTCTAGTTTTAAAGATATTTTCAACGTAAATTTTATTAAAATGAGCCTAGCATTTATGTTTGTAATAAATCCTTTTATAGTAACGAGCAAAAAATTGAAAAATTTTCAAGAAAATTGGCAAAAACTAATTATTGCTCACTCAAACATTTGGAGGAAAAGTTTTCCACTTTTCTAGAACTATCAAAACTCAGAAACTTATTAACATATTGTGTTATAGTCATGAATTTTTGGTTTTAACTTTATATGAATTGCTAAATGTCTTAACCAATTTTGATTGATTTCAAAACACAAAATTTCTTATACAATTATGATTGAATTCAATACAATTAAAAATAGTAAGTTTCACATATAATATCAGGTATCTAATATCAAAAGCTATGAACCAAAATAATCTATTGTATATCATATTATTCAAATAAAAATTACATCACAAAATCCACATGTTATTAATCATAAACATATAATTAGTCAGGCTTTGATACCATTTAATAAAATAAATTTAATAATTTCTAATATTAGCCTTTTAATTATATGACTGTGATATGATAAAATGCCTAATTAATTTAAGAAAGATTAGAATTACTTGATCTTCTTGTTTGATTTATTAATTTTTTCTTCTTAACAAAATCACTCCTCTTAATGGCTCTAGTTATTAATTGAGAAACTGTAAGATAGCAATCTAGTGAAAAAAAAATACAATTTAACTATATGAGATATAGAAGTAGGGACCCATCAATAAATAATAATAAAATGGGTTTAGATCTTACCCATCACAGTAATTTAACCCAATATCCAAAAACAAACTATAGTACCAAATTGAGCTTAATAACTTTATGTCACTATAATAGTGATCTAAATTGTCTTGACATTAATTTATTATAATGTATGTATTATAAAGTCCAAAATAAAATAACCCTAACATTTACGAGTTTTTTTGAAACGTTACCATAAAAGTTGTAATGTTATTTTTGGGAAAAATGCAAAATACCCTTGCAACTTTGGGTGGTTAGATTTTACCCCTTTTGGTTTTGTAAATTAGAAATTAAACTTTTAAACTACACAAAATTTAGAAATAACACCCATCATTCACTTAATTAAATAATTTATTAAATTACATGATTTTTTCATCATCTTTTTAGATAAGAATCATAATATTATTGTATGTTGTTTCATTTTATTATTTTTTCACACATAATTTCTATGTGATATGATTAATAAACTTAAATAAAATATATAGAATTTTAATTAAATACTTGAAATTTGAGTTTCAAAATTATATGTGAAAAATAATATGGTAAATATACATAAAATAATATTGTGATTCTTGCTTAAAAAGTTTGTTAAAAAATTATTCAATTTAATAAAATGGTTAATTAAGTGAGTAATAGGTGTTAATTCTAAGTTTTATATAGTTGAAGGGTTTGATTTCTAAAATTTCAAACTTGGAAGAGACAAAATCCAACTATCTTAAAGTTGAATGAGATATTTTGTATTTTTCTATACAAAATTTTGTAACTTCGATTTACATGTATCAATTATATAAAGGGTTATATCTTAGCATGTATATGAGAAAATTCATATTATTATGTATTTTTGTAAGCTTTATGAAAATTTTTTATATGATTTTTCATTAAAAGTTCTAATTTTTATGTAAAAATGAGAAAAATTTTAAAACTTTTTTTTTATGCAATTTGAATGATGAAATTGTAACCTTTTGTGCACTTGTATGCAAATCTATATATTTTTACAACTTTTTATGAAAAAATATACTTTCATATAAAATGTTGCAACTTTTATGACCTTTTTTTAATTAAATTTTTATAAAAACTCACAAAATTTTCAAATTCATACTAAAATATTACTACCTTTGTATAAAAAGAAACTCAATCAACAAAAGAATTGGAAAAATTTTTGAATTAATTATTTTTATAAAGCAATTATTAGTTTTAAGCATTTTCAAATCTATATTTGAATTCAAAGCACACTCTTATCATCTTGTGTTTGGATGAGTGGAAAATTGATAGAAAGAAAAGAGTAAAAAAAAATTTAAAAGTTAGTTAGAAATAAAAATATGAAAAAGGACAAATTTTAAATCTTAAGTATAAGAGAGAAAAATAACCACATATTCTAATTTTTAAGTTTTTCCCTCATATCTTATATCCAAATCAAATAAAAAAAATTTCAAATTTCAAAATTTTCATACCATTCTATTTTCTTATTATAAATCCAAACAATGGGTTGATAAAAATATGAAACTCACATTTGGGCTACATCCGGGCGAGTCCTGCGGATTGGTGCAGGCCGGACCGGGTCAGCCCGTTATCTTAGCGCTAGTTGTAAACCCACGTTGAAATCGGAGAAATTGGATTCGGAGGTGGGCATCATTTTTTCCTTTGTAAGAGAAAAAACTGACGTGAATCTACTCTTCCTCAGGGAGTCTGCACCACCAATCGTAGTTGCCGCCGGCAAATACAGTTCGAGAAGGAGGGGACCTCAGGTATGTTGCTGGCTAGTTTTTTTTTTTATTTTTTCTTGTATAATATTGTGTGTCACGAAGGCAAAACCGGTGAGTGTTAGCTGATTCGCGGCCTGTAATTCCGCTAAAATCCTCTTTGCAATGACAAGAGTTGGAATTTTTCTCATTTCAACTGATTTTTTGTCACATGTCAAACTGTGTGCTCACCGGTTCTTCAATTTCCGGAGACCCCTTCATATTGGGCGTCTGAGCTAAAATCAAACACCAATCGCGATTTTACAATCTAATAGCAGTAATATGCATGTGCAAGTAAAGTGGAAAAGAGTAATGATATATTGGCTATAATTATTGGGAATTTTCTTGCCTTTTATTTTTCTTAGGAATTCGTCTAACAAAAATACGAGTTCAGGTATTGTTGAACTGAATGCAAACCTGTGAGACTTCCAAATTTTTAGATTTTAGGTTTGGTTTGTGAGTTTCTCAAAACTATGGTTTTTCTTCTAAGTTCCTTTGAATTTGTTGGAATGGCTTTGTTCTCCGATCTAAAAATGTGGTATAGTAGGTGAATTCTTTGTGCTAAATATTTATTAGGAAAATCAATAGCTCCGAATAAAAGGATTTTAAAGTATTAACTATGGACCCCAAAAAACAGATGTCATTTACTGCTAAACAATAAACTTGTAGCCTTGTACTACTAAGTTGATCTCTCTAAAGATGTTACTTGTAATGGGATGGACTTATGTTATCCTTATATTGAAAGCCTGTAGTTCTTTGTTTAAGCAATTTGATGGACTTGTGCTATTTTTGTTTTAAACATCGAGGTTTGTTTGGTCCTATTGAACAATGGGATAGGTCTTTGAATGCTATCTATTTGTTTAGCAAAAGGGAAGAAAACGTTTTTGGTTCTTAAAGAGTTAGAATTTCATATATTTAATTGTTTATTTTATTTTTGTTTTTAATATGGTTTAATAGAGTGATCCAGTGACCCAATTGTCTCACTGGATCAATATACTCCAGTCCATTTTTAATGGCTGTGGTGCATAACATTTGGTTAGAAATGTGCACATTGTGGTGGCATAATTTTTTTGGGACTCCCATAACATTTTTCATGGTTTGTCCTTTTGAAGCTTGCTTGTGCTTCTCAACATCAACCTGTCAGCTGCTGCTTGTGACACCTAAAGAGAAGGCAATATGCAGGTAAGAGCCTTCATGTAGCCCCTGATTGCCATGCGATTTCAGTTGAAACCCCAAAATTCTGTATACTTCTGGGAATATAATTACCTTATGCATTTCTGGGAAATTTAGCCGCAACTCCATGCTTTCTCTCTCTCTCTCTCTCTCTCTCTCTCTCTCTCTATATATATATATATATATATATATACACACACACTTAAAATCCCCCCCTATAAAGCTGTAATGTTAGAGAGTTACAATCAATGTTGTGGATTTTTTTCTAATTTAATTTCTCTAATTCCTAATTGAAAGAAAATATCTAAAGCATTTCTATCTCTAATCGTGCAGGCCAGTGATAGGTTTAACATCAATTCCCAACTTGAGCATCTTCAAGCTAAATATGTTGGAACTGGGCATGCAGATTTAAATAGATTGTGGGTCTTTCAATACCTTGTAACCCTTTTTTTTAACTGTTCTTTTTGAACTTCTTTTATATTTTATGTCATATGTATCTGTGTGCAGTGAGTGGGCAGTTAACATTCAGCGTGATAGCTATGCATCATACATAGGCCACTACCCCATGTTGGCATACTTTGCTATTGCTGAAAATGAGTCGATTGGAAGAGAACGCTACAACTTTATGCAGGTTCTCCATCTCTCATTTTACCCTAACATGCTTTTTAAATCTAATCTTCCTTTCAGTGAGTGGTGCATTAAGTATCTTTGGTCTGTCTTGCTTGAATATTTTGTTAGTATAATTATCTGGTCTTTAGCATGCTATGAATACTATCAACTATCAAGTTAGCTTTATATCTCATATTTATATGTCTGTTTTTACAGTTATTTATGAGATATATGATAGCAATCAGGTTTTTTCAATCTGAGATTTGAGAATAGGTCTGGTTACTCTTATTCTTTTCCATGGTGAAGTTGCCTATGTTTACTTCCTTTTACAATCTTTCTCAGTGGAGATGAACTCTGATATACTTAATTACTTACAGTATTCTATCATTTATAGATCTCAATTCAGCTCTGTCAACTGAAATATAGTCTTTTCTTCATATAAGTTTGTGCATGGCCAAAGTTCAAAGTTGGCCCTTCCTTATTGACTGTAGTTGTAAATGGGTCTTATTTTGTTATTTCATCTTTAGCTAGCCAGTATATGTTTTCTTTTCCTCTTCCATTCTGTTTGAGTTGTATAAACACGTTACATGTAAATGAAGAGTGAGAATGGTGAAGTTAAAGAGGCATGTAAGAAGATGCAGAGATTAGGTTTTTATTCTTCTCCTTACTAAACATTTGAACAAATAGATATAAGGATGCCGAGTGACCTGATGGCCAATATATGTTCTTATGGTACTTGAGCATGTATGTTAGCATCTTATGATTCAAGTTATCAAGCTAATAACTGACTCAGTCATATATTTGTAAATAAGCAAGATCTTTCATTTAGAGAAAAAAAAACGTTCCTGTCTAGTGGGAAAACTTCTTTTTTCTATTTTTGATAGAACAAGAAAATATTATTAAAAGAAGGAGAATAGAGAAGAGGACAAGCAATCCTCAATAGATAGAAAAAAAAAAAATTAAAACATGCAGTAAAAAAAACTCAGGAAAGGCATCCTATCAAAGAACTAGAACAGATTGTCAATCTCTTTGCAAGACTGCCAAACTTATCCCTCAAAAGAAATCATGAGCTTTAAGGCAAAGCTAGGTAACAAACATAATCTTATCCCACACATAGGACATTGGCTGATATTTCTGTTTAAAGATTTTAGCATACTGTTCTAACCATAAACACCCTAAGATAGCAAGTTTTGCAATTTCCCAAAGTGCGCTTTTTTCCTTATTCTTCCCAAAACCACAATATCTAGGTTAAGATTCACAATCTGCCAGGAGGTTTAGAAATAGGGGTGCACTGGATTCCAAGGCTTAAAGAAATACTTGTATTTTTATTGTCCACACTCTCCCTGGCTTGCCAAATTTGCTGCTTTAATGTGAACTTGTTTCTATTTGTCAGTCATTTCTATTGGTTCTGTTCCTTGTCAAGTAACATTTGGAATTTCAGTGAGGATTTCAAAAGCATATTTTGAATAGTAAAGCTTATAACAACGTAGATTTGGTTTGATAGAGAACAAGTAGCCTTTTCATCTTTTTATTGAGATTTTGCCTCCAAAGTTTCTATTCAGTTTAATCCTTGCTCCTTTGCATACTTACAAGGTCTAATTAAAATGTGATTTTGTTGTGTGCTATTAAAATGACATGTTTGTGGAGGTTTGATGGCTGCTGCGGTTGCATCCTTTTCCCATTACTTGTGGAAAATGAGTTAAAAGAATAATTAATTAAATAATTGATTAAATAATTATTCTGTTTCATACTAGACTTAGCTTTGCATGCTTCATGATGTCATTGTCACCTCTTATTTATGGTGAACTTCTGGAATAGATGGGACTTTGAATATCTAATTACAATTTTTTTTTTATTGAATGGTTTACTAATATCATAAATAAGAGTATATCTCATGATGTGTCTGGACGAAATAGTTGCCACTTTTCTTATTTTAACAAATTTTGCTAATTTTTTGCACAGAAAATGCTCCTGCCTTGTGGGTTGCCTCCAGAAAGAGAAGAAGATATGTAATTACCATTGGGATTACAGAATGAATCTTTACTCTTTGGTCATCATAAGCTTCCACCTGTTTGGTATACTATATTTAGCAAGACTTTGTATGTGAAACTAGTTGTAGACTATTGCATCAACTTCCTTATGCTTGTAGATGTTTATGCAGTAGTTGTCTGCGACATGGAAAATTTGGTCACTGGATGATGTGTTTGGCTTATTTTTTATCTTGTCTTTATTTCTACAAAATGCTTTTCCCTTTTCAATTGAAGGTGATTGTGGTTGCATCTGGACATGCGATCTTGGGGAATGAGTTTTACCATGATTATGTTAGATTTGTAAGACTATGTGCTTAATTTGTGTACGTTGAATGGAAATATGGATCACTGGTGGCACTTTTGGGACTGTTTGGAAAGCTATTTTTTTGTTTTCAAAAACAGTTTTTTAATTTTTTTGTTCTACAAAAACAAAAAAATTTGTTTGGCAACCTGTTTTCAAAAACTATTTTCTAAAAGTGTAATTAAAAAAACAGTTTTCAGGAAACATTAAAATGATATTTTCTCTTATTCTTGTATAGAATTGTTTTCAATTTTTTTTTAAAATGAGAAGAATACATGTTTTTATCAATAACAAAGTTGTAAATAATATTAAATATATTTTTTTTATCTTAAAAAATAAAGAAAATATTTATTTTCAAAATTTCCATCCAAACAAATTTTTTTTCTAAAGAAATAGTTTTTAAAAGTTATTTTTAAAAAATTATTTTTAAAAAATAATAAAATAAAAATATCTAAAAACACTTTTAAACAGCCCTTTCTTCCCAAGTCATGCTAAATATATGCAAATTTTCTGTATAGTTCCCTTTACCACTCTTAACCATTATTAGATTATTTTGTGAGTCTAAATCTAAGTATCAAATATGACTGCTTGGGAATTGTGTACAAAAGCTTTGTACAAGGAGCATCCCCCTCCCCCCCTTCTCTTTTGATAAAACAAGAGTAGATAGTGGAAAGGATGTGAAAATTTGGTAAGAATCCTTGTGGTAGACAAATGCTTGTTGCCCATGGACAATTTACACTATCCTCACGTTATGAGAGGGGCGCATGGCTCATATTTGTTATAGTTTCACAGTCTTCTCACACACGTGAGGGAAGTGTGAGAATTGCATATGCATACATAGAATATCTCCTGGTTGAACAGGTTCTGGCCTATTAATTTGTGTACATTGTCCACACACTACTTCATGATTTGCGATGACCGATCACATCTCTTTGGGCTTCTGTTTACGTTTTGAGTACGTGTGTGCCCGCGCGAAATAGGGAGCTTTCGGAGGTTGGTGAAGCAAACGAGCAATCAGGGGGAGACCAAAAAAGGTGTAAATATATCCTGTTTATATGATTTTGTGTGAACCACTTAGATAAAATGCATCGTTTTCAAGCTGTTTTAATTTGCCTATACATGTTCTGATATTTTTTTTTAAAAGGATTGTAAAAATTTGCAAGCAGTAAATAGATTAAAATAAAAAATGATGAGGAAAATCTAGGTTTAGGCTGATATGGTGATCAGGATGAGCAAATCGAGTTGTTTTGGATAAGAAAAATTTCTACAACCAGATATTTGGATTCAGTGTTCAAATGTGTAGGATTCTCCTGAATACCTGTGGATTTCACTCCAATCAATGGTCAAATGCAATAATTATGATTGCAATTATAGTATTGAATCCCAATATGAGAGAGTAACACAAGGTAGTAAATTCAAAAATTCTTACACGTCTCTTTTCTCTTAGTGCAAGAAATTCTCCCTTGCATTGGAAAAAAGATAGAGTATCTTTGTTGTTTCTGGTTTTCAACGACAACCGTATTTATTTGATATGATAAATCGGTGCATGTTAGATTTTGTAGGGCACCATCGGTAGATCTTATCTTAAATATTGAGAGTGACTAATCAATGTTACCTCGGATCCCTTTTGCGACATTGCTTATCTCTTTAGGCCCTTAGGCCAAGAGGATGTCTCCATTAATGTGAAATGTAAAAAGTGCATCTTTACATGGTTTCTTTTCCGCCAATTTTACTTTTGGAGAATTTTTAATCAAAAAGTCAGATGTTTGAATTTTTTTTTTATTATATCAGATACCATTAGAGATGACAAAAATGTGATTTTGATACGAGAATTAATATAAATCAGACCAAAGTTTTAACATTAGTTGATGAGTAATGTGGTTAGGCATTTAGCATACAAGATTGTATTTTTCATGTTTAGTTGTGTCTAAAGGATCTATCTTCAAGAGAGTATTAAGGATCAAAATTTTTTATGAGAACAAATGATTTAGGTAAAAAAAAAACACACACACACACACAATAATATGATATTGATACATAATTTTAAAAATTTTAGAAACTTGGTTTCTTAAAATCTCCTCAGTAATTAAATTGATGAAAATTACTTTAAACTAAACGAATCAGTAAAATTCATTTATTTTTTAAAATCATCGTTATATGAGTAATAAATTTAGAAGTTCTATCATTTACATCGTGTAAAAGTGGCTATCCAACTAATAGATAGATCTACTATGCTCACCAACCTATGAAGTTAAATCCTGTCACAGAGATTCGGCTGGCAAATGGGTCAACGAATTCCATAGGGGATTAGGCTATGTCGGTAGTGTTGTAGCTGAATTTTAGGGTTTAAAGCTAATTAACAGTTTAAGCATTACTTAAATATTGAAATGGGTGGCAGGGCTGTAGCTTGCTTATTAACTTAGAATCTGTTTGAAAATATTTTCAGTTATTTTTATTTTATTATTTTTAAAAATAATTTTTGAAAATTGATTTTTAAGAATTAAAAAATAAAAAATTTATTTAGATGTAAATTTTAAAAATAAATATTTTTTTTATTTTTTAAGATGATAAAAATATATTTAATATTATTTATAAGTTTATCATTAATGAAAATATGTTTTCTTCTTATTTTTTTAAAAAAATCTAAAAATAGTTATATACAAAAACAAAGAAAAATAACGTTTTACTGTTCTTGAAAATTATTTTTCAGTTACAATTTTTAAAAAATAATTTTTAAAAATAGGTTACGAAACAGATTTTTTTATTTTTAAAAAATAGAAAAATAAAAAAATTATTTTTAAAAACAAAAAAACTAGTTTCCAAACATGTCCTTAATTCTCATAACCTTCTGTTCAAACTTTACTTTCTGAGTGCAGGAGCCTACTAGAGAGGATTCCCTGTAAGACTACTAGCCATGTGTACAAGGAGGCCAGCCAGTGTGCTAACTTCCTAGCAAAACAAGGCCAGCAATTCCAATCCCCCTACTATTTTGGGTAATCCTTCTATGAATGTATTTCCTATTTTGTGTACTGATGTTTTCCTTGCAAGTTTTCCCAGGTTCATGGCTTGTAATATAATTATTGGATCATGTAGTTATATCTCCTGTTTAATAATGATAATAATAATAATAAATCCTATCACAGAGAAGAAAGGAGGACCTCCAAGTAAAAGAAAAATGTCTCATGCTAGAAAACCCATTTTCTTGAAAATTTTGGGCAAATATTTGGGTCAAAATAAAGAAACAAGAAAGCTCCATATGATATTAATAAAAGTTATGACCTTGCATGCAAACCCAATCAAATTAATCATCATTTTTTGGGGGGGGGGGGGGGGGGGGGGGGTGGGGGGCCCCAGGCCGGTTTAAAAGGGGGGGGAAAGTTTTTGTATATTTTTTTTCTAAAAAAATTAGCAAAACCGGCTTTTAAATCCCTTTTTCAAAAAAAAAACC
>JANHAO010019639.1:0-13143 GCA_026873985.1 Saraca asoca
TTTCTTCACCTAATTCACGAATATCATAAAGCAATTTAATCAAGATACTTGTGTATATTGCGTCTCCAACGAGATAGGGGCAAGACCAAAATTAATTCTGCATTTTTAGGTTAATCTAAATCATTTTATTTGGGACCTACATCCATTATCCACCAATCTGCTACCTTGTTAACCCAAGTCTATTATTTTCTACCTCACACACTTCAAATCCTTTAGATAGATTTGATCTTCTCTACATGCACTACTAAATAGATCTAATTTTCACCAAAATTAATGACTATCAGCCACCATAAATACTGTATCCAAAAACTGGATACTTACTACTAGACATGCAATTTGAAAATTGCTACTAGATAGAAACCACCGTGACTCATGATATCAAAATAAAAAAGAATGAATGGAAAGAAAAAGCTTTGTTTAGTTAGGTTGGGAAGTGAGAAAATATCTAAGATTTAAAAGACTCTAAAAGATGTATATACATTAACCCTATTAATAATCTCATAAGATCATAATGGTCACATAACTACCAATGACAAGGTAATGAAATGGTGATTCAAGTTTCAAATTTTCATGGACAATGTCTATGAAATATTTTTTCCTACAAAACGTAGCTTATATAGTTAAAAACAATAATGTTTTCATAATTTACAAGTTCATAGGTCTAAATCTAGGTTGAGTGTACTCTACATTGTTGAATTTCTATTCAAATGTATTTTCTTTTGAATTTCCAAAACCTTAAATTGTTTTTCCTCTCTCATTTACCCAAATTCATCAAGGACTTATTGCATTAACTTAAAACAAAAGCTAATGTGTGTTTGTAATTTCAAGTGCTTTGTTTGTGCTTATAGGTAAAAGCTCTTTGTGATAATGTTTGGATTTTATGGAAGCAAGATTTCAAGCATCTTTTAAAGTAAATGCATTGCTTATATTTTAGTCTATGTGATTTTGGTATATTTCTTTTATAATTATTTTTAGTTGTTTTTGTTGGTATATTCAATTTGATAAATAATTTTTACTTGTCTTTACTTAGCTTGATTATTATATATTTTTTTTAATTTTAACTGACATTCTTATATATGTTTATGTTCATCTGGTAGAAGGAACACATAGGCACTAAAATTACAGTTTGAAACTTAGGCTAAGCAAAAATTTTGGATGCATAACTCTTGCTTTGTCAACTAGCATACAACCATAAAAAGTGTGGTAATGTTAGGCTTGCTCTTACCTTTTTGGTTGTAAGCTTGTTGGCAGAGTAGGAGTTATACATCCAACCAAGCTCTTAGTTTAAAGACATTAGTTCCAAATGTTTCAAACACCTAAAGATTGATTTTATTTTACCAAATGCTCTTTTTGGGATTAATATAGTTGAGAACAACAATTTGGCTTATGGCACTAACGGGTGGTTTCCCTTTGGAAATTGCACTTCGAGTGTTAGAATTGGTTCACCACATATACTTCCACCCATGACAAGACCCCATTAGCCCTTATAAGCCACTAAGTGGATGATATATCCTCATAACTAGCTGCTCACAAATGTGGATGGGCCCTACTCAGTTGATCATTGACAGCTTGAAACTCTTCATGACTTACCAAGTATCAGCCTGGGTTTAGATTGGTTTAAATCGAGTGGTCCATAGAATATGAATGTTTCACTCAATTCTAACAACCAATGGATCAATGGAGGACAAGTTGAGCTTGCTAATGACAACGGGCATGAAATTTATGGTTCATTTAGAGTTAAGAAGAAACTTTCAAAGGTTATGGTTTATGTTTAAGGTCCTACTTCTAGTGTAGACTTAATATGTATCACCCCCTAGGATTAACCTAATTGGACTTGAACATGGGTCTGGAATGATGGCCAGTTGACCATAGGCTCAGTCCCTCAGGGTGGATCAGCAGGTTAATTAGGTCTTAAAAGCCACTTGACTAGTCAATGTCAGGTTAGACAAACTTGATACATGAAATTTGAGCTAACAAAGTCTTAATGTAGTTAGGCCATCAAGCAATGTTGAAATCTTATTAGGAAGAAGTCTCAACACACACCCAATCCAAAAAAACCCAAATCTAAGGTAAAATGGTTGAATCATAAATGAATTCAATATTCTTTTATCTCATATTTACATTCTATTAATTTTAAATTGATTGATTTAAGTTATGATGATTATGTCAATAGATCTAGGCCTATGATCAAAGGATATGAACTTCCTAACTATCAAGTGAGTGGGAATTCTACCCTCTAACTCCTTTTTTGTATAAAGCATATATTTTGAAAATATCCTAAAATTTTTTGATGTGATTGGGAATTTGGAATCAAGCTTAAGAATTTAAGTAATTTATATTATCAAGGATATGAACATGAATTTTGAAAGAAAGTGTGAATAGCATTAGACCTAAATCAATTTATACAATATTGATAAAATATGGATATTTGAATGATTGTCAATGGAACTAGATTTTAGTGAGTTTATAGGAAGGTGTATCCCCACATGATTACTTGTGTTGTTGCCTAGGTGATTGTTTGATTGTAAATGATTAAAGAGAACTAGAAAAGCAAAAGGGACACTAAGTTAGGGAAATCTTAGGAACCCAGCTTTGCATAATCACATGAGTATAAACTTTCAGGTCTTTCTTTATTTTCAGAACATATGGGTTTTCAAGAAAATTATTTACAGTTTATATTTTATAAATTTCAAATTGATGTTTTCCAAATAATTATTAAAATTTACGAAGTCACATGGAAAAAGTATTAATTATAAAATATTTTATCAAAAGTCTTATTCTTTATTTTTATGAATTCTTCACAAACTAGTTACTTTATTTACATTAATATTTTATTAAATTTCATTTTTTATTTTGTTATATTAAATTCATATTTCTTATTGTTGTTTTAAACCTATTATTTGTGTGTCTTGCAAGGTTAAAAGGATGAAATGACCTCTGCAAGACAAGTCTATGTTTATGAAATGATAATAGTACTAGTATGATCAAGGATAGTAAGTAATGACAAAGAAAATCAGACAAAAAGGAATTGTCCGCGACAGATTTGTTTTATGGATTATATATATTTATATATATGTTTACATATTTATTTATCACATGAATTATATTTATTTGTATGGCCAAAATTGTTTTCAACCTAAAGATGGGTTATCTTTTTTTGATTCATTATGTACTTAGATTGTACTCATCCCATTCATTAACATGTTCAAATTAATGAATTTATGAGAGCTATCTCATATATACAATACTTAAAGATTGCATGTGATTAACATTAGGTACTTGGGCCCCTCGATATATTTTTAGTGGTTAGTGTGTGTCCAATTAGACAAGTGATCCTATTTTATGGATTATGGTTTTTAAAAAAAGGATTTATATATTTCAAAAGAAAATAAATTATTTTTTTAAAAGGATTTTCAATAAAACCATGCATATCACAAGTTTCTAGATAAAGGGCCCAAAGTCACATTTTTCACATATTTTCATGATTTCAAAATAGAAAAGGATTTTATAAAGGAATTGCTTATAGGTTTGAGGGTCACCCTTTTAGAACTTCAGATTTTCCATGTTGATAGAAAGGCAAGGTTCATATGATTAAGGAACCATACAAATAAAGTGATATATGTGGCTTTGATCTTTATCATATATAATCAATTTTACTTTATTATAGTTTCAAAAGAGCAATGCTAGGCATATTTCTTTTATCTCATAAGCTATTACTCAACTACACACATTTCAAATTTTGATTTAAAGTGACCCAGCTTATTTACTAACCTCACTTATGCAAATTTTGTTACTTAACCACCAGTGACAATTTATGCACAATGTTTGTGTTCAATATGATCTTTACATTTCTAGCTTCTTAATGAATATAACTATTTATTTTGTTTTCTTAAAAAAATATATTTATTTTTGGCCTATATAAAGATTAAAAACATCGATTTTCTTTTCATAAATTGTAGGAAATTGTTTTGGTTTCCTTTTAGAATGAAGTTGAATTCCCTTCTTCAAGTCTTATAACACCTTGCAAGAGGACTTCAGAGTATTCAGACTTGGATGATTGCACCTATGCCTCTTTTATCTCTCCCTTTTTGTCTATTTATGTATTTCTTTATGTCCTAGACTTTTTTATGTTTCATTGCTAACTACAAAGGATAATTTGCTTTGATGTTGAATGCATTGTTTTTGGGATATTTCAAAATTCAAGTCAATTTAATTGAAACTTATCCATTATTAGTTTAATAATGATCAAGTATCAACTTTATTTTGATTAGTTCTATCCTCTCACCCTGTATATTTTTAGTTAATAATTAAGATTAAGTATTTATGTATTATTTTGTCCAATAATTTTATAATTAATATGAAAGTAGAAGATCTAGAACCACATTAATCTTCAGGCGAAATTGAGTTCCTTCAAATTGCATGCTCAAAATAGTGAGTTGTTGCTTTAATCATGCTAAAGCCCATTTAACTGTCATTTAGTTTTTTTTACCTCCCCATGTCATTGAATTTATTTATTATTTTTTCACCAACTCATTATACATAATTTTGTAAGAAGTCATTGTACTCTTTGATTGAGTATGAAAATTCAATGCATATAGATGAATTTATTGAAATCTAAAACTACATTTACTTTTAAAATCCAATTTTAACATTTCTATTTTCACTTTGTCTTTGTTTATGTGATAATTAAGCATTTTTTTTTATATTAAATTGTGTGAATAACTAACTATTGCATCAATCATTTTGAAACTTTAGCAGTGAACTTAATTTTTATATATTGATGGAGAGTGTTCTTATCTTAGTTGAATCATTTCTTGTATTATACTTTAAAAAACCATTGTTTGTTCATATAAAATAATTTCATTGGCCAAAGTTGTTTTTTTGAATAATTTATCTTTTTATATAACAAATCTTGATCTTCAAGACTTGCAAAATGAAAGGATAAGTGACTAGAGTCAAAACTCAGGAGGGCACTCTGATATCAAGTCAATGATCTCATAATAGAGTGTAAAATGCAAGTAAAAGTGAAGAAGATCCCCATAAAAGGTATATGCCTTACTTTATATAGAAAAGTGGCGTATAGATAGATGTTTTGGGGTTAGGTCGATTATCCATAGGTCAATCAATCACATTGGACTTCACTTATTTTGGGCTCAATCAAACTTATGAGATTACTAGTTTATTGTTGGTCTGTGATTATTTTTAGGTTGTTTCATTTGCCCGCTTCCCCAAGGCAAGATTTGTCAAGAGCTCACTAAGAGATAATCAAGTTTCATTCTAGCTATGTAACTTTTATCAAGTGTAAATTTTGCAGATATCTATCTCTCGATCATTGAATAGTTTACCTAAAAAAAAAGACTATTTGAACTAAGTTTAGAAGGAACTTACCTAGAATTAGGAGAGATCATGATGGTTTGAGTATCAAATGTCCTATGTTTGGAGTTTGTATTGGCTCAATTGTATGCTTATGTCTAACAATCTAAATTTTATGAGATCTATTTGAGGCTTAGTATAGTATCGAGGATTCTTTCGAGCTTGACTAAATGTTGAGGAGGCCGCTCAACCTAAATTTGACATTGAAGGAACCACTCAAGCTAAATTCAATATTAATGGACTACTTGGATTTGATGTAGTATCAAAAAAGCTATCAAGTTTGATGTAGTATAAAGGAGTTGCTCAAGTTTTAGATAGTACTAATAGATATGCTCAAGTTTTGAATAGTAATGAGTGAGCTGCTTGGATTTGACTCAATACTAAGGGAGTATTCAGATTTGATGTAGTATTGAGAGAGCTACTCAGGTTTAAAATAGTACCAAGAGATTGCTTGGATTTGATGTAGTATGAATGGTCATCAAATCCACCAAAATCAAATTACTGTACTTCCTAAATTTGTAATGTTCATGAGTCTAGGTTGAACCCTAGAAATTGTTTGATTAATTTTTGGTCTTAATCTATTGAATGCAATAAACTTAAATAAAAAGGGAGTTTTGTATCTAAGCTTGAAATATTAAATAAAAATAGAATTTAAATTATAAAGAAGACTTTAATTGGAAAAGCATCAATTCAAGAGAGATTTATGCATTTAATTCATAGATTGATTATCGACATCTAAATATTATCCCTTTTTCGATTGCTTAGCCAAAAATTTCTCAGATGTAGAATAATCTTTATTATTTTTCCCTAATTTCACTAATTTAAGCCTATCACCCAAATTAAATTCTTATTATTAACTAATTTGATATTAAGCAATCCTAGTTAAATTAATAACATCATTATGAACAAGAAAAGGCTAGGCTAAATAACAATTTACACTAACATAAATCATTTAATTCATTCTACATTTTCTTTAGGTATTGAACGAAAATTGGGATCATAATCATTTTTACCTAATCACTCCTTATGCTAAACTTTCATAACAATTATGGATTATGAAATTCAAGTAGCAGATGTAATTCAAGTAGAAAATAATCATAACATACATTCAACTAATGGTCCCTAATAGAAAATCATCTTATACAATCATAAATAAATAAAACAAAGAAATAATAGACAATCAAATTAAGAATAACTCAACAAAACAAATCCAGTCTCACATTCATAATAAATCAAAGTAGAATTCCCTTGAATTGAAAATATGAGTTTAGCTACTCAATGCAAAGAAAATAGAAAAAAAACTAGAAAAAGAGAAAAAAGATCGATGAGGGATCATGCTCTTTTATGCTCTAGAGGAACTCTTATTTATATATAAAATAGAGATGATTAACCTATTGATGGTAAAATTTGATTAACCCAAGTTCTAAACCTTAAGCTATAGAATGAATGTAAAAAGAGAGAAAAAGAGAGAGAAAGAGAATAGGGAGACACTAGAAGTTTTTAACGTGGTTAGGCTAAAGTTAATTTAACCCTTATGTCCATAGCTTTTATTACTTTTTGCTAAATGTTTTTGTATATGATAATTATATGTCCCATGTATAATGATTTCATTCCTTTTATAATGGTTGGGATGTTACAGTTTGAATGTCAATCTATAACAAGTGAGTATCATGACTTGATTAGGATTACATAGTATATTAGGATAGATGGTTACATTACACTCATGCTAGAATAGAAGACTAGACGAACTTTCTAGATGGTTGAGGATGCTTTCTGTGAGCTATGAGCTAGGCCTTACTTTCACAACTTGAGGTTGCTGATCTGACCCATGTTGGCCAATGACCTTGGCTTATATTTAGCGATCTGGTGTCTTAGTCCGATGGCCTCAATCCAAATGAGTTGGGCCTTTGTTAACTGAGTTTATCCATTAGGCTTTTACCAGCCTATTTATGCAGTTACAAATAATAATCACAACATTAGCCCCTACTCTCAGTGTGGTCTATAGACTAGAAGCTGTAGTTTGTTAGTAAAAGTTAGAGATCATGATTAGTTATGCTATTGTTCCTTTTTCTATCATTTTGTCTACTCGTACCAATATTACCGTATTAAATGTGCACACCTTTTTGTAACCATCAGTGCAGTAGTGATAGAGCCCTATTTTTTGTTGGACCATTAGATCAAGGATAGTTGATCATTCTCCTGACCTAATGGTGTGGTGGGTTGCGTTATAAGGTGAGAAAACATTTCATCCCTTCTCATTTGTTGCTTTTGAAAATCTGTGCTTTAGATTTTCTTATATTTCAAGCTCTCACCTAGTCACCAATATTCTCCATCCTTTCTACTTTTGCAATAGTAACCTTCGGGTTTAGTTCACCAAAGATTGATCATGCTTGCCTTTTTTTGGATTCTCTTCTTGGGACCCATCTTGTCTTATTGATTCAGTAAGTCCTCTGAACATAACCTTGGTTCTAAGTTCATGCTTTTTATAAATGCTTTGCTTTGTGGGTTTCTGATATACAGAGGCTTGGTTTGCTAATGTACACTCATTAATAGTTAGGAAAATTTTCCCTGCTAATTGGTTCTATAGTGTGTTTATTTGTGGACTTGTTATTGTTTGTGAAATCGGCGTATCATTTACTTGATAAAGTGCCTGTAGGTTTTGAGGTCGTAGATTATTAAGTTTAGCCTTTTTCTGTCTCCCTGGTTTTTATGACCTAATAGGTTTGTTAGTCAAGCCCCTAATGTTTTTAACAGTTCGGGTCTTAGATGTAGTGATTTGAGGTGTGTACAGCTTGTTGCATAGGAAACCTTGTTATCTTTAGCTTATAGGTAAGGTCTGCTTTGAACGACCTAATTATTCCTTCTTCTGTGTAGATGGGAGGTCATAAACACCATGCTCACCAAATAGGAAATGACGAGGATTCTGAATCCCTAGCCCAAAGTGGGGAGTTGATGCGTTTTATAGATGAAGTGACCTCTGGGAGTGGTGAGGTGATTGAGAGGGTTATTGCTCATCCTAATCCTATTAAGGGCCAGTTGGTTTGCTAAAAGTCAGAGGCCCTCAAACTATACGATGTTTACGTACCACCCTTCAATCATTAAACTTGATAATCTTAAGAGCATAGTTGAAACATTCTTTTTCCCAAAAGGTTTTCGTATTTTGGTGCCTTCTCCTAATGATCACATAGCCTATCCTCCTAAGGGATTTGTTGCCATTAGTACCTAACATCTCATTGCTGGGCTTAGGTTCCTAGTCCATCCTTATCTTGTAGAGCTATTGAATAAATTGCATCTTTCCCCTTTTTAGCTCACACTAAACTCATATTCTTAACTCACCTCTCTTACCCTCTTATATCTTAGGAATAATCTCCCTCCTCCTTCAGTAAGAGTTCTCTACTATCCTTTTAGCATCAAAAGTGTGGGTTAGAGTGATGGGGTTTATTACTTGTTGGCTCAACAAACCAAGTTCAAAAGGATCTTGCCATAAGTTGATGCTAAGGGCAAGTCTAATGTGGGGCATTACAAAACCCACTGGTTCTATGTTACGTGTCCATCTTTATGTGACCTTCAGAGTTTTGGTTTTGTCCTTACACTTGGTAAGCAAGCTAAGACATACAAGCTTGTCTAAATCTATTTTATTCCTTGACTTTAACGTTCTATTTTATTTCACAGACGAAGCTGGCCAGGAGAAACTACCATTAGAGGCTAAGAAGGTTAAGGTGCTAGACCAATTTGTCACTATGAAAGATTTAAAGAGCTATCTCAGGTTCGACGAGGACCTTTTGTGTTCGCATAAGCTTGCTCTAGCTTTAAACATTAAGCTTTCTAAAGACATCAGAGCTCATAGAACTAGGGAGGTTGGTCTGGCAAATTTTAGAAAGTACAAAGACATGTTGAATCTTAACCTCTAAGCACCACAAACCCCTTGTTCTACTTGGTTTATTGCTACTACCACCATTTCATAGACCCATGCTACCGCTATAGCCCCTACTGCTATAGGTTCATCTTCTCTGGCCATAGTGTCTTCTCAAATGTTAGTTCCCACCTCACATCTTGAGGTGGTTAAGATGGTCGAGGAGGTTGCGTCCTCATCTAATCCTTCTACCAAAAAATAAAGAATAGGCAAAAGGAAGAAGGTTATTGTCACTTCAGAGGTGATACCCAAGGTCGAGGCTGAAGAGCAACCTTCCAATCTTGGCCCAAAGATGGAGAAGTACTTCGATTTCCTTCGGGATAATGTCAAGCTGATCCAGAGGCCTTATAGTAGGGTCAAAATGTTGGAGTCAGAGGAGTTTTCAAGGGAAGGATTAATGGGTTATGGAGCTTATCATGGCCTGCTAGTAAGTAAAGTCCTTTCAACTTGGTTTTGTTTCCTTTTTGTAACCTAACTTGTTCATTAATTTTTTGTAAAGCTTGCTGGCAATAATAAAGCAGAAGAATGTATTCCAAGCTTGCAATGAGAGAAAGAAAAAGCTCAAGGGTGACCTAGCTACCATAATTGTCAAGGCATTAGAATTGAAAGGGAAAGCTAGAGACACCAAAGTCGCTAGGAAAGAAGCTGAGGCAACTTGGTCTCATGAGGTGGCAAATCATGAGGATATTTCATCTCGCCTTCATAAAGTTATTAACGAACTGATAATGGTAAAGGGCAAACTAGATGTGACATGCAACGAGCTGAGGCTTTTGAAAGGAAATATGAAGTGGCCAGGGATGAAGTTGTCCAGGCTAGGAATGCGGTTGTATTGGCAAAAGAGGAGGCTACTTGAGTTAAGGTGAAGACTGTTGTGCTGATTAAGTGGAGCTTCCCCAACTCGGAACTTGGTACATAACAACTCGCAGGCCATGGAGACTATTGATGATCAAATTGCTAGTGATCAACTTATTTCACATATGGACCTCCTGCCCAAGGCACAGGTTCTAGGGACTAGTTTCTCCCGTAGGCTGTGGTAGTTATAGGTTTATGTATTTTGAACCTTCATATGGATATTCTCCTCATTAAGCAAGGTCTTTAATGAATTTTATTATTATTATTATTATAATTTTCAAGTACGTTGTATTGAATGATGATAACATGAATAAACTCTTGTAGATCATAGCTTAATAAATATTAATCAAGTTAAATGCTTAGTCAATCACATTAATGCTTTTTAGCTTCCAACAATGTATATTTATCATATCAAATGGCCAATAGGTCGTATGAATATGCTTCAGCTGGTGGTCTTTTGAGTACCGATGTGCCTTGACTAGTAATGAGCCTCAGTTGGTAATAAATTGAACATCAATGTGCCTTAGCTAGCTTTAAGCCTCAACTGGAAATGAATTGAGCACTGATATACCTCAACTAGCTATGAGCCTTAATTGACGATGAATTAAGCACCGATATGCCTCAGCTGGCAATGAATTGAGCATTAATGTGCCTCAGCTTGCTATGAACCTCAGTTGATGATAAATTGAGCACTGATATGCCTTAGCTGGTAATGAGTAGGTCACATGCAATGCTGAATAGTAGGTCATATATGGTGCCAAAAAGAAGGTTGTATGTGATGCCAAATAGTTGGTCATATACAATGCCAAGGAGTAGGTCGCATGTGATGCCAAAAAATGTAGTGCCAAATAGTTGGTCATATACAATCCCAGGGAGTAGGTCACATGCAGTGCTAGATAGTAGGTCACATGTGGTGCCAAGGAGAAGGTCGTATATGGTGCTAGATAGTAGGTCTCATGCAGTGCCAAAAAGTAGGTCATATGCATGCTACATAGTTAGTCACATACAGTGCCAAGGAGTAGGTCGCATGCGATGCTGAATAGTTAGTCGCAAACAATGCCAAGTCTTTGTAAGTACATTAAGTCATATGCCATTTTTAGAGTAGAGGGGTGAGTGCTCACTTCTAGATTAGAAGTGGTTGCTTCCCAATTAGAAGGGTGATAGATCGCTTCCAATTTTCTATTTGAAAATTCATTCAAGAATTAGTAATTAGTCATAAAAATTTAAAAACAAAATTATAGGGTTAGATAAGCAAACTTGAGTTCATTGATAATATGGGTGGAGATGTGCAGCGCTCCAAGCTCGAGGCTCTCCATTAGAAATCACATTAACCTTCTTCCCCCTTATCCCTAGTTTAACTTTATCCTCGTAGCAGTGTCAGGCTATGTGCTGGTCACCTCATGCACATCCAACTCTGTTAAGGGTTGGGAATCTAATGGTAAGTATCCTAGTAGATGTGACCATTTTTAGGGCATTGATTGCAGGTCACCCCAGCATTGCATTATATGTTAAGGCACAGTTGATGATCAGAAAATCTATTAGGATGGTTACCTAGCGATCTGAGTCTCCAAGAGTAATAAGAGGCCTATTCTACCCTATCGGTATTGTTACATCTCTAGTGAATCCATAAAGGGGCTTTGGAGAAGGTTCTAATTGACCTGTGCTCAGACCTATCTATTCAAAACATCTCTTGTACATTACGTTCATTAAGCTACCTATATCAATCATAATCCTTTATACCTCGGTATCACCAATTCTAGCTTGAATAACTAGTGCGTTGTTATGGGGGGAATGTACTCCATATGCATCCTCATCTGTGAAGGTGATACTATCTAAGTTCGTCCTTGCTTTCTTAGTGGGACCCTCAAATCACTATGTCTAGTAAACAAGACATGTTTTGCTTCCCACAGATAGCATTCATATGACTTATTTGAGGTACTGTTGATGTTGGATTTTGGTATTGAGCCAAAATTTGGCCAACGGGGGTATTCTTTTAGGATCTCTAACCGTACACTGGTTCAAACATAACAAATCAACAAAACACACAAGGAAGAAAGGAAGAGTAGCAAGAAGATACAAGATTTTTAATGTGGTTCAACCATATCCGGATAAAATCGAACCCTACATTCATGGTAATGTATTGTTATGAAGGTAATCCTACAAAGATCTTAACATACAAGTTTTCTTCCTCTTAGAGGTTTGGCACGTATCAGTTCTCTCTCTCTTTTTTTACTGGCAGAGTTTCTACCTACATAAAGACACTTTCCCCCTTTTGCAGAGGGTTCCTTCCTCATATTTATAGAGGAGAGGAGTTTATAATGGTAATTTCATATGTAGTAAATTTATTATATCAACATTTATTGTACAAGATAGAATGGATAGACAAAATCCTATTATTTGGCTATTGCAGATTGTTTTTAGTCGATGGGCTCGACATGTCTGCTGGGTAGAGTGTGAATGGGTCTTCTGTCTAGAGAGCTTTCAGGTCACTAACCATACTTCATTAGCCAAATCGTTCAACCTGGGGATGTGCCCGTCCTCGGGATGGAGAGGTTGAGCTCGTTCTATCATGCATGAGCTCAAGCTAAGGAGGTCACTTTGTGATGCTAACTATTGGCAGAGCCATCTAAGCATTCTTCAAGCTGGTCCCTTGCCGCTCTCGGGCCACTTGCAAGTCCAACTAGGATGAACCAAATTTTACATATAACATAATCCCCCCAACTCTCATCTCACTTTGCAGGCTAGGAGTTGAGACTCTTCGTCATCCATTCAGTTAAAGTCTTTTTTCGAGACTGTTATTTCATTTGTTCTAGGCCGTGTTTCCTATGACATGTGTTAGCCTTAGAGTAATCTTCTATCAAATCACTCTAAGCTATATGTTTATTTTGATGTTGAAAAACAAAATTTTACAAAATGAAATTTTAAACATTCATCATTTGCTACTAACTTTTATTTTGATTTCAGGTTACAACATTGTTTGATGTAAATAAAAGAAGAACAATTGT
>JANHAO010019640.1:0-13145 GCA_026873985.1 Saraca asoca
CAAGTTCAGTGACTCTTTTTGGACTGGTTATTTCCTGCCATTCTGTAACAGTTTCTACTTATTTGCTTTCCTGTCATTTAAGCTACTATAAACTAACCCCCCTTATTCATCTCTTAATTTGATTGTTTATATTAGAGGATCCAAGGGCTCGACCCGGGCTACCTTATACTGCAAGAAGCATAGGGTAATCCAGCTTATAAATCTTGTAATTTGACTGGTCTCGGCAGCCTGTCACTCACTGATTGAGTAAGCCCCTTTCTATGGAGCCTAAAGGTATGGAGATGATGAAAGCCATGGCAGTTGGTAGGATTATTGTTTGCAAGTATTTTGATTGATGACGCCCAGTAGGATATAGATTTGTGTTATCTAGGCTGTTGTGATTTTGAGTTATTGTACAAGATGTGTATAGGATGTATAACCTTTATTTATTGTAAAGGCCTTGTGCCCAGGTGTATAGAAAATATAGGAAACTCTACTGGATTTTTGGTAGAATTTAAAGACATGAATATTTGGTTATGCATTAATGTAATTTTGGGTCTTCAGTATGTTATGTTAATTAGCAAAGATTTTGCATTGTTAGGCTTGTAGAAAGTTTCCTAATGGTGACCTTCTACATCGATCATGTTCTATGGATTGGATGTGACACAACTGTAGGAATAATGCAATCATCTAGATCTTTACACAAAGTAATATAAACCCAAAGTTCAAAAGGTGGTTGATTTACAAATAATAGCAAATCAATTGCCAATTATATTACTGACCTAAAGAGAAAGTAAATATTATATATTAGCTACAAATACTCTAATTCAGATAGATGTCCTACTTGGACAATCCATTTATTATATAGCAAATAAGTTTAGAAGATGCCAAAAGTATGATAAAACTATTGGCTCCAAATACAAAAATCCTGAAAAGAGAATGAACAAATGAACAAAATGACCTTATTGAAGAGTCAAATACTCCTAAAAAGATTTGAGACATAATTAGTGACAAACTTCTAATAGAAGTTTAGGTCTATAAAATTTGTGGAAATAAAGAAATCTCAATTAATTGTGTCTCTAATGTGAAAGATAGAACCAAAAGGGACATAGTTGTTAACAATATTTTTCATACAATATAGTGCTTAATGTTATGAATGATAGTAAGGATCTTTAATTCACATATAGAAAAGAAGAATATATGATTATTGGCCATATATAGAGAAAAGATGCAAATTTTAAATTTACTTGTAAAATGAAGAAACACCTAAAAGGTGTTAAACCAATGAAATACCTAGAAGATGTGAAGCTAATAAGATACAAACATATAATTGTGCCAAGAAAATGAGAAAATTGAAATTGTCAATATAAAACATGATTTGTAGCACAAAGGTCTTTGAAAAGATTATCATTGGCTACAAGAAATATATACTTGCATGTGGTGGATACAATTTTGTTAGTAATATATCAAAAATTGATACTAATAGATTTAGTTACACGTGTGACAATCGACAATGATATTATATGAAAATACCCTAAGAATTTAAAATGCTTTAAGCATACAATTTGAATTATCAAGAAATATATTCAATTAAATTACAAGGACTTTTGTATGAATTAAAATAATCTGGACGAATAGGCTATAGTTATCTTAGTGAATATTTGTTAAAAGGATATAAAAATGATCCTATCTGTCATTGTGTTATTATAAAGAAATATGAATCAGAGTTTGTTATAATTATAGTATATATTGATGATTTGAATAATATTAGAACATATGAAGAGCTTCCAAAAGCAGCTGAGACTTTGAAAAAGTAATATGGAATGAAAGATCTTGAAAAACAAAGTTTTATCTTGGTCTCCATATCAGATATTTAAATGATACAATATTTGATTATCAATCAAATTACATCGAAAAAGCCCTAATATGATTTTACATGGATAAATCACATCAATTGAGTACTTTAATGGTTGTTTGATCATTTGATGCTAACAAGGATCCTTTTAAACTTCCTGATAATAATGAAGAACCTTTTGATTTTGAAATACCATATCTTAGTGCAACTGATGCACTAATTATCTTATTAATAATATAAGTCCTGATATAGCTTTTTTAATAAGTCTATTAGTAAGATATAATTCTTCTCCAGCCAAAAGGCATGAGAATGAAATTAAATATATATTTCATTATCCTCAAGGAACAAGCTATATGAGACTATTTTATTCATGAGTCTAGATTAGAACTAATTAATTATGCAAATGCAGTATTTTTATCTGATTCACATAAGGCTCGATCTCAAATTAGTTATTTATTTACATATGGTGGTTCATCTATATCTTAGCATTCAGCAAAACAAACTATAGCTACTACTTTTTTAAATCACATAGAAATAATAGTAATTTATGAGGTAAGTTGAAAATTTGTTTGACTAAGATCGATGACTCAATATATCCAAGGGGCATGCAGTCTAGATTCTAATAAAGAAATTTTAACAAGATTGTATGAAGATAATGATGCATGTATAGTTCAATTGAAAAGAAGATACATCAAATGAGACAAAACAAAGCATATTTCACCAAAACACTTTTCATTGATGATTTTCAAAGGAATGATTATATTGATGTTTAACAAATCCATTCAAGTGATACTCTCACAAATTTATTCATGAAGGCACTTCCTACATCAACTTCTAAAAAGTTTATTTATAAGATTAGATTAATTTGACTTATAGATCTTAAACAGTATTTTTAACAAAGGGAGTTAAACTCATACTGCACTTTTTTTTCCTTAACAGTATTGTTGACAATGTATTTCAGTTTAGTCCTAAATCTAGCCAACTAAAAGAATTCTAAGGACTCAAACTACAATTTAGTTGAACTAACAAAGATGGAAAGGAAGAACAGAGGAAGAACGACAATGGCATGAAAGGGTTCTAACGTGGTTTGGCCAAAATCGAGCAGCACTGGTTCCTACATCCACTATAGCTTTTATTGATTCAGGGCAAATTTCTACAGAGTGACGTATAGTTCCTAGACCTTCCTTGTAGTGATCTCCCTCTTCTTATTTATAGAGGCTGGGGAGGTTACAAATGTAATTACATAATTTATATTTCTCTTACAACAAAATAAATGTACAAGACAACCTAAACTACTATAAAATGGCTTCTACAAGCTGCTGGTTAACTTCTATTGATTACTTTCTATAGGTGGGCCCTACATGCTGCTTTTTACAGATTAATCCCATGAATCTTGGTCTAAAAGGGTCCCTACTTCAAGTTTTCTCTTGACGAGCCCTTCCGCTAGGTGAGACACTGCATCCATGAGCTGGGACTTAATTTGGAGTTATTGTTGGCCTTTGGTCAGGGAGATCAAACTTCGCGAGCTCACTCTTTATGATGTGAGCTCATGCAAAGCAAATTGTTGGCTATGCAAGCTCAAGCTTTTGCCTTACTCTGCACTCGTGCAACTAGTGATCTGGCAATCTTAGCTCTTTCCTTACTTAAACTTATTTACTATAGGGCCTTTGCTAGCCTATCTCACGTAAAACAAGAAAATGCCTATAACATTAGCCCTCTAACTCTGAACTCGCTTCACAAGTTGGGAGTTACAGTTTTGCTGGCAAAAGGCTTCATTCACGGATTACTGTGTAGTCAAAGTCTTCAATCAGCTTGTGATTTCATCTGCTCCAGGCCATACCTCTTACTATATATGTCTCACAATTACAGATAAGTCTACCTCATTTTCTTCCAAAGCATTAATGAGAGTGGTTGGACGTTCTCTCAGTAAGACCACGCCAGTCTATTTAAAGCATGGGAATTCTTCTTCCTACTTCATTGAGTGAATTGATGGGTGCCCTAGATAAGCCCCCTATATTTCTGATAGTGTGCCTTTCTGGTTAGGCGTGTATGATTTGCTACATAGAAAGCCTTTATGGGTAATCTTTCTTTGAGGATTTTGAAGGATTTTGTATAAATCTTGGATTATTTCCTCATGATGATGCTGTGGGGTTTTGCCTTTTTAGCCACATCCACTAGCTTCTTTTGAATTCTTAGTGCTGGGCGGAGAGCCGAAAAAAAGCTATGAACTAAGGAGGGTGGCCAGGAGAAGATTAAGGAGCAAACATACCTGCTAGTCCTCCTACTACTGCTGGCTAGAGTTCATCTCCATAAAGCCAGTCTTCTTTCTAGAATATAATAGCCGTAGGCTTCTTCTATTTTGATTTGTATTTTAACCCTTTCTGATATAAATTTACCTTATTGAGGCTTTTAATGAATGAAATTTTTTTCGTGTTCTTTGCATGTTGTGTTGAGTATTCTGTGTATCACAGATGGCAACATAGATTCCTACAAATCACAGTAAAATAAAATGTTTGAATAATCAATCGATCATGCTTCTTGGTGAAAGAGATTCTGGGCATCAGAGTGCCTCAGTGATGAGTAGTATATAGGTAGGTTGCATGAGAGTTACGCCTAGTAGAAATTCACATATAAACTGCAAATAATAGGTCACATGAGAGTTGTACGCATTTGGTCGCATGAGAGCTACGTGTATTAGGTCGCATAAGAGCTCCGAGCATTTGGTTGCATGTGAGCTGTACTTTCCGAGCCATGCCACAGTAATCTTGTTGCTCAGTGGGCCTTATAAGTTTGACTTTGCTAGCAATCTTGTTGCTCAATCTCACAGCAATCTCGTTGCTCAGTGGAATAGTAATCTCATTGCTCAGAATTATAGCAATCTTGCTACTCAGTAGAATAGCAATCTTGTTGCTTAGATCCACAGTAGTCTTATTGCTCAATGAGATAGCAATCTTATTGCTCAGTCCCATAACAATCTTGTTACTCAGTGAGACAACAATCTTGTTACTCAATCTCACAGCAATCATGTTGCTCTGGTAAGATATGAGTTTATTCTTAGCCCCTCCATGCCTCAACTGATGAGCTAGAGATGAACTTAGCATGTAATGGTGTCTCAAATGAAAAGCTAGCAGTGAAATTAAGCTTGACTTTGTCAACAAAGAATAACTTTCTTCTCATATAACATTTTGTTGAAAATTAGTAGACAGAAAGATTCAAAGGGCTTTATTAGCCTTTGGACAACATTACAGTATTAGAATATGGTCCTAACTAAGGGGCCCTATTTGCAATCAGTGATTTGTTGAGGTTGCTAAAGTTGCCATTCGAAGGGTCAGACCACATAATTTTGTAAGCGACCTCTCTTGATAAGGTCTTCTATGGCATCCTTAAGTGCCCAACATTCTAAGGTATTATGCCCGACCTCATTGTGATAAGCGTAGAATTTGCTTGTGTCCCAAAAATTACTAAGGGCCCTCAAGGGTTTGGGTTTCCTAAAATCTTCCCTATTTCTTTCTATAGTGAAGATCCTATCCTGAGTATTAAACAAGATGCTATAGCTTTCATAGCGATCCCAATGCTAAGGTCGCTCAGTCCTCACTTTCTTTGTTAGCGAGATGCCAGAGTCAGTTTTCTGACTCTCATCACTCCTCTTCTTGCTTTGAACGGAGCTATTTTCTTTGTTCTCTTGCTTGGATTCTTCTGTGCCAAAAGTTTTATCCCACCTGATCTGTTTGGTAGCTTATTCATAAAATTTAGCTAGATCTCTAACCGAGGACTTGTATAAGCTTCTATATAGCTTTCCATCCTTGTGGAGTCCCGCTAAGATAGCCATTAAAATATTCTCCTCCAAGGGATTTTCTATTGAATTGGCCTTGTGCCTAAACCTGACTATGTAATCTTTCAGCGATTTGTGCTTACATTGAAAGATTATCGCAAGATGGCAAAAAGGTATGAGCTGTCTTTTCAAAACTCAATATTGATTAATAAATTTCTTTTAGCATTCTTCCCAACTAGTAACACTACGAGCTGGAAGGCTTCTGAACCAAGCTTGAGGTATGCCTCCTAACGTAGCTAGGAAGATGCGGCACTTGATCAGAGGATCAGTTGTTTGAAGATCCCTCTAGACATTGAATGCATCTAGGTGGTCACATAGGTCACTGTTTCCATCGTACAGCGGAATAATGGGGACTTTGAGTTTACAAGGGAGAGGCTGTGCTTCAATTTCTTTGGAGAAAGGTGAACTACCCTTATCGCAAGCTTGATCATCTTAAGCTCGGGGGAATTTCTCTAGTCACTTTAGCCTCTCAAATAATTCTTTTATCTCTAGGTTGTAGGTGAAGCAACCTAAAATATCTCCCTGCTCGGACCTATTTGAGCTCTCAGCTCGATGGAAGCCCTTGGGTCATTGACCATCAAGATCCTTGCGTGCTTGGCGAGCTTCTGATCCTGCTCATTGATTGGTGGAAAGAGTCGAGTCTTCCTTTTGGGCTTTTTCACATAACTGCTAAAGTTGCGCAATGATCTCAACTTGTTTTTGCGTGCTAAAAGCTTATGCCTACGTCAACACTTTAACCGTGTCTGCCAATTCTCTTACCATGTTCTCAAACATTTGCTGGAGTTGGTGACTTATCTGCACCTTATCCGTTCCAAGAGCTGCAGTAGGCTGGTAGTGGGTTTCAGGATGTGTACCGGTGGCAATGCTGGTAATGGGAACACTTATCGGTTAATCAGCTGGAGCATTTAAACGTCTAGGGGTTCTTCCTCCTCTAGCCATTGCAGCTGAAAAGAAGATCAACCAAAATGCAAATGAGTCCCCACAAATGGCACCAAAATGTTGACGGTAGATTTTGGTTCAATCCTGAATCCAGCCAACAAGAGGAGTTTTAAGTACTCAAACTATAATCCAGTTGAACTAACAAAGATGGAGAGGAAGAACGATAACAGCACAGAAAGGGTTTTTAATGTGGTTCGACCAAAATCAGGTAACACCAATCCCTACGTCCATGGTAGCTTTTATTGATTCTAGAGAAATTTCTACAAAGTGATGGTATAGTTCCCAGACCTCCCTTACAGTGATCTCCCTTCTCTTATTTATAGAGGCTGGGGAGGTTACAAATGTAATTACATAATTTGTATTTCTGTTACATCAAAATAAATGTACAAGACAGCCTAAACTACTGCAAAATGGCTTTTACAGGCTGTTGGCTAACTTTTGTTAATTACTTTTGGCAGTGGGCCCTACACGCTGCTTCTTGCAAACTGGTCGCATGAATCTTGGTCTGAGAGGGTCCCTGCTTCAGGTTTTCTCTTGACGAGCCCTTCTGCTAGGTGAGACGTCGCATCCGTAAGTTGAGACTCAGTCTGAAGTTACTGCTAGCCATTGGTTACAAGATCGAACTTTGCGAGCGAGCTCTTTGCAATGCGAGCCCACGTAAAGTGGATTATTGGCTATGCGAGCTCAGGCTTCTGCCTTACTCTACACTTGTGCAGCTAGCGATCTGGTGATCATAGCTCTTTCCTTACTTGGACTTATTTGCTGCAAGGCCTTTGCCAACCTATCTTGCGCAAAACCAAAAAATGCCTATAACAAGTTTTTTCTATTGGAATTTTATTGATAAGGTTTTTGATGAGGCAGATTATTTGCTAAAAGAATGATGTACTATTTTTCATTGACGGGGACTTTTTCCCATTGAGTTTTTTTAGTGAAGGTTTTAACGAAGCATATTGTTTGTAAAATGGACATCCAAGAAGGAATATTATAAATATTATATTCATCTAAATGTTTATGAAATCACTCTGATTTATCTATAAGTTATTATGAGTTATCTTGGTTAGTTGAGTTTATCTCTAATTCTCTCTTGAAGTTTATAGATAATTGTAACAAAGATTATACACAATTGTGATTAAGAGAAAACTTCCTTCATATTATTCTGATTCTTTTCATTTATTTCTCTAATATTCTTGTTTTACTTTTATAACAAAAATAATTTTTTTTTTACAAAGAATAGAAAAATATGGGTTGATGTGTAACATTTTATTTTTTATTTTTTAGAATTCCATCTCCATTGTATGAAAGGAGCAATAACTATGGCTAAAGATTAGGGAGAGTTGGGTGGAAGAAGTTATAGCAACAAACTGAAATTAGTGGAGAATCTATTAAATTGTTGAATTTGTAAATTATAGAGACATTTTAACTCAATCCTCGTGAGAAGGAGTGTGTATGTCACTTTCTGTAAGAAGCAAACATATGGCAAATTCATATAGAAAGAAAGATAAGAATTGCACAACACTTATAATTTAAGGAAATTTCCTATAATTTAGCCTACCTCATATAGTAATTTTCTTGTCTTTCTATCTTTTTTCTAGCACTGCCTTTTTTGTTTTCGATGAAATTTTACATATATTTTAAATTAAAGCGCTGAAAAACTAGGCAAGGTTGACTCTACTATTTTCAATCAACTGATTTCATAAGCTTTGATAAAGTGATTTTCATATTAAATGCACACATATATACACACATAACATATTTTTATGTGCAATTGTGACGCTGAATTCTCTCTGCATACCTAATTTTGTTTGTTTTTTCCAATGTAAAACTACAATTAAAAAAAGAGGATTTAAATCTTTTAAAAATCAATTTAAGAATAAAATTAATTTTATAAAGATTTTTTTGAAAATTCCAATTTTAGGTTGAAGAGTTTTTTCAAAAGTAATTTGTCAGAATAAGTTGCGATTAGGTGAAATATTAAGTAACTAAATTGTAACCTGTGGATTGCCACAGGTCTTTTTGTAAATTATTTCAAGTTCTAAAGGAATTTTTCAAAATCATTTCAAGTTTTAATTAAGTTTTTCTATTTATTGTAAAATTTGATCAAGAATAACAACATATAACAAATATGTATAAGTTTTTTCAAAAAAAGAGTACAGCCATATATGACAAATATGCATGTATCAATTGTTTTCAAAGCTTTTTCTTTTAAAATAGTTCGGATAACTCTTTGGCTGCTTCATTTTTTTTTTTTTTGAGTATAAACAATCTAAAGTTATTGATATATGCATAGCTAATATAATTTAAAAATTCTCACATGGATTATGCAACAATAAAAAGTGAAAAACAAAAAGAAGTTATAAAAGCTTTATATTTACAAAAATAAAAAAAAATAAAAAGGCATCATGATTCACTACAAGAAAATGCATCTTTAGTAGCAGTTTCAGGGTGGCAGTTTGGACTAAAGACACGGACATAGTGACCCACATTTGATGCTTATGAAATGCCAATGTTATAGGTGGTTTTTAGTGGCGGTTTAACATAACCACCACTGAGAATAATGTTTAACGGTGATTACGTGGTAACCGCCGCTAAGCACTAAATGTTTAACGGCAGTTGTGTTAGAACCGCCACTAAGAACTTGTTGTTTTCACTTATCCGTGAGTTTCTTTTGCCATGAATGAAAATCCTATTTTGTTCTTTCCCTATTGTATCCTTCAACCTTCTTTGATTTCGCACTCCATTTCAACAAATTTAACCGAGATTTGTCTTTGAAACGTTGGAATGACGAACCAGGCGAAGGAAATTACAACTTCCCTTAGAGAACATGAACCTGTTCATCACCAATTGAGTTCCAATTAGTCGACAACTCAGCTACCAGGTTGGTTTTTCTTGCTTTCTACTCATTTGAAATAGTTTTGAAATTGATTTGTCACTAAGCTTGGGATTAACTATTCTGCTGGTCATTTATTTCTATTCATCACTAAACTTGCCTTCTGTTGTTGATGTGATAGGTTCGTTTTGACTTACAATGTGCTAGCATACCCATCTTAATTACAATTCCAACTAAAATAGGCATGAGTTTTGTTCTTTATGTCCAAAATCCTATGCCCTGAGCTGGCTTCACAAAATGCTGAGTAGCTTGGCTATGGTTTTGTCATGTTGTAACATTGAAGGACCAAATAGTGAGATGTCTACTTCAACAGCTAAGGTTAAAAGTTAAAATATCATAAAATAGTTAATCATACATCATATGGGATTAAATAATATAATTAGCTAATGTTAAACAAATGTAAGTTATTGGAGATTGGAAAATATTACTCTCAAGCACCCTAATAGAGAATAGAGGTGAAATTCAATATGTAAGGTAACTCTTCTCATCAATATTTAGTTCTGGTGGCAGGTAGATACTAGTAATTTTATCCCAATTAAAAGTAATTTCTAATGCTTTGGAATTCATCCTTTACCTCAAGGCATACAAGTGGTAGTTGATCTTATTAAACATGATTCTTGCTTTTAGAATTATGTGAAGCTGTATCAAGTTTTCCCTTTTTTTGATGTTCAAAACTTAATTCAAATTCCTATCACCTCTACAAAGGCTACCAATATCTCACAGCACTTGATCACCCTCAACATACCATTGTTCCCTTAACAAGAATTGTCTAAGCTAGCTTTATTGAGGAAAATTTTTCCATTTTTGTGGAAAACTTGTCACAATATTTTGCTTATATATTGTTGATGGTAAAATCTGGTTCAGGGAACCCAAATCTTAGTCAACACCCGAAATGTGAGCTACAAACAAGTGAACAGATAAGAAAAAGAGTTGAGAAAAAGGAAGACAGACATCAGGAGCATTTTTATCGTGGTTCGACTAAAGTTAGTTTGGCCTCTACGTTCACGCTGATTATATTGGCCTTTAAGGCAGTGGCTTTCACTATTTTAGATAGAGCCATAGTACACAAAGTTTCCCTCAGGCCTTTCCCTCAGCATTTTGACAGAGTTTCTCCTCTTCTCCTTTTTCCCCCTTTACAATTTATTGATTCTATTTATAGAAAAAAGGGACGTTACAATAGTAATTTCCCAATTTGCATACTAGTTACATCATGTAGTTATTCCATATAGACAATTTGGACTCTACTCAATGAGGTTTATAATGTCTGCAAGTTAGTGTCTCCCCTTGAGAACTATTTTGCTGGCTAGGAAGGCATGCTCTTGGTTGCTGATTAGACTCACCCGTACCTTAAGATTGGGGGCCGCTCTTTTGATTTGGGCATAGGTCATGCAACATATGGTGCCATGGATTAATCTTTGGACTCGCGAGGTGAGCATCTTGAAAGCAACCCACCCCTCTCAGTGACTCGAGATCAATTCTGCCTAGTAGGTGCAGGCTTCTATCTCTTAAGTTTGCCTCTTATTCCATGCTCGCAATTAGTGAGCCAACCTCCCTTCTTTATGGGCTTAACACTTCTGAGTGATTCAAGGCTCTTCTCAACTTGGTTCGTCTCATATTATTCTGTACAAGGGAACCACCCACAACATTAGTCCCCTAACTCTCAGCTTGCTTAACGGGCTGGGAGTTGTAGTTCCTGATCAAGGCTAGAGAATGTGATACTGTCATTTGAATTTTTGCTTTACCTTCTTGTTTGCACCGCCATCATTATTCTCATTTAATGAACACATCCTCCCAGGATAGCCATTTCGACAAAAGCTGTATCCCATGAACTCTTCTGGATTGTCATATATCAGGCAATTGATCAACTTCTAAGTCCAATAATTGATAGCTCAACGCTTATAAAAGTGGAACAAAGTGCTCATTCCCTTCACATTTCTGCGCCCAGGTACCCTTGTCCCTCAGTCTCTTACGAACAGTGGTTACCGAACTCAGCTCCCAACTACATTGGTTCTTGCTCTACTGTAATGGCGTATTGATCATTCTCGACTAGAAGCTTCTTCTTTCACCGATCATTTCAGGATTTGCTTTGTTTCTTTATTATGATAAGCTTCTTCAGTCTTCTACTTCTGTGGGTTTCTCAACTTAATCTCTGTTAGTTTGTTGTCAAATGTTTCATCTACCAATCCCTAATCCGTGGATCGCTATTTAGGATTTTCTTCCTCTTTTAGGGATTTAGTGGCCCAATTGGGCTCCATTAGCTAAACCTCTTTAGGTTTTCTGATAGCCTTAGTGTCTGTCATGGTGGTTTGGAGCGCATTGTGGTTTGCTACATAAAGAATTTTTTCTTAGATAATTATCCCGGGGAGGATTTGCCTTCCGTGGCCTAATCTGTTCCCTCTTTTCTTTATATTTTGTGCAGATGGCAGCCCACAAGTGTCATGATCACTAGATAGGAAGTGCCAAACTTGAATACTCAGTTAGTAGTGAAGAGCCAATGTACCCCTCAGTTGGTACGGCTTTTAGGAGTTGCGAGGTTGCCAAATGGCCCTTTTCTCAGCTTAAGCCTAGTGCGGGGCTACAAACTGTAGATAGCTCCTCAGACTACTCAGTTTCTTATCACTATCCTTTGACCATCGAGTTACATGAGCTCCTGAGCATAGTGGAAAGCTTTCACATCCCCAAAGGTTACCATCTCATGGCACCTTCTCTTAATGACCACGCAGCTCACCCTCCTTAAGGGTTCATCATGATCAGCCCTTACCACCTCGATGCCGAGCTTAGATTTCTAATTTATCCTTTCATTATTAGTCTACTAAATAAACTAAATCTTTCTCCTACCTAGTTGACTAAACTCTTATACCTAACTTATTTCTTTGGCACTCATGTATTTGAGGAGCGACCTTTCTCTCCCATTCATGAGGGTTTTATGCCATCTCTATAGCATGAGAAGCACGAGCTATCCAGATGGGATCCACTATTTGTCAGCTTGAAATTTCGAGTTTAAGAGGGCTCTGTGATAACACAATATTTGACACATCTATTTGTCCTCATACTTAGCATTTTATCAGCTTAAATGAATCAATTCTAGCTATGCTAATATGTTTTAATAGTTTCGAGTCAATTGGAATTATTTTGCAAATTTTTGCATTTTCAGCCAAATTGAGCAGTTTTTGTAATTCTTGCATAACTTGAGATATAATTGTCCAATTGATGTGATTATTCTCTTTTAGGAAATTTAAAAGACAGTTCTACAACTTTAATGAAGACTACAAGAGCTGAATCCATCATTAGATTACCTGAAATTTCAGATGAAGTTACTGCTAGAATACCAGAATTTTGTCTCTCGGGCAGCCTGACCTTCATGTTTTCAGCAGACTATATCTTGAGCTATAGAGATCCAAATGAGCTGAAACTAAGCCCAAATGGAATCTAAGACATAATTCCACAACTTTCATGAAGACTTCCTGAGCTGCAAATGTCAATATAGGTGTCAAATATTGGCTGCAAGCAGGAGGCAGATCTGCAGAAATTGGGCTAATGCATAATGGCTTTTAAAAGCCCAAAAATCATATAGATCCAAAGCCCATTGCACACTCCTTTGCTCCAACCCGACTTCAGCCAGCTGGAGACACAAAAGAAGAAGGAAAAGGGTG
>JANHAO010019641.1:0-13142 GCA_026873985.1 Saraca asoca
TTTTGAATGGTGGAAGATTGGATTTGGAGTCCTGTGCAGCAGATTCTCAGCTTATGAAGAATGATCCTGTTTGGTGAGACCTTTCTTCTATTTCATATGTATTTGTTGTAATTCCCAAGGATTATTGTTCTTGAAGAAATACTGTTGTATTCCTCTAGTTTCAGCTAGAGAGATTGTACCCAAAACTGATTATAATGGAGTGGTTTTGATTGGACTACAGTCCCTTGTTTTTTACTCTCTTTTAAGGGGTTTTCCATGTTAAAATTACGGTGTCTCTCCTTCTAGTATTTTCATAACTTATTTTTGCATTTGTTGTTTGGTTTTTGCCTATAGTTTGATTCACACAAAACAAAGGAGTTGTGTAGGAAATTTTACTGCTTCCACTGTGCCAGTTCTTCCCAACACTTACTTGACATGAGTTTATGGTAGGAGCCTCATAGTGCAAGAAAGAAGAAAACTTAAAAGATATGCTTGAATTAAAATTAGAAATAATATTAAATCGAGAGTGGCATTAACTTCAAGGGAGGTGGAATTGTGCAACAAAAACATGCATTCCGTGAGATTGTGCAATAAAGATAATAAAAGATATATACATGATATATTTCTTAAACGTGGAATGTATTAAGCGAAAAAAAATGATATTTATACATGTATTTTCATAATTTCTTACATAAATTATTATTACCATTAAATTTAGAATAAAAAATAATTTAGGAGAAAATTTATTTTTGAGAACACTGTATGCAAAATTTAATGTATAAATGTAATATTATTCTAAGTATATGTGTGTGTGTTTTTTTTATCAAATTTTCATATGTGAATTTATTTGTTTGAATGAAAAAGAATTGTAAAAAATAAAAATGCATTCAAACATATAGGGATTTTAAATAAAAATTTTGACAGTTCCAATTTTAAAGAGAAATGAATTTAAAATGTAAAAGAGATGTCATGAATGATTATAAAAAATAAATATATTTATTATACAAAATTATTTATAAAATAAAATTATTTATAAAATTATGTTACATAAAATTAAAAAATGAATAATTCGTGAAATGCTCTTTGAATAATATATATAGATTTTATATTATCAATGAATAATTCAAAACAAATGAATATAATAAAAGTGGTGAATCCAAAAAAAAAAAACAGCTGACGATGTGGTAAAGAGCTATGTCATGCTAATTGCACGCTTGAAATTTTTACGGAGCCACAAAAAGCAAGTTTCAGACATTAATTATTGTTATTACATGAGCGTAACGCTTTTTTTATTGCAAATGCTTTACGTGTGAGACCGGTTTTTCTTAAAGTAAGGTGAGAGCAGTTACAGAACAAAAATGCTGTCGGTGGCGATTGAAATGCTTTGCAACAATATGGTATGCATGCCAAGATTCCCCTTTCAACTTCAAGACCCACCTGGGAATTCGGATCTCTCTCTTTCTCTTACTCCCTAGTTATTGTTTCTATTCGCACAACACAGTATAAAGTTTTTTAGACTGTAAAGATTGGTCCGCATCATCCTCGAGTACTCCAAATGGGGCAAAAATGTTAGTATTTTTTTTTTTTTGGGTAAAGTGCTTTTTATTTTATTGTATTTTTAGAAATTAAAGATAGACACATGCAATAAAATTGACAATTGGAGGTCTTTTGTCTTTTATATTATAAATTTCACCTCCATTTATGTTAACTTTTTTTAAAGAAAAAATACATCAACCTTTCCTGTGCTATATAAAAGTTATACTAATCTTCCTTTAATTTGAAATCTTACCCTATACTTTAATTAAATAGATTTCATTAGAAATTTAACACAATACTTCTTAAATATTTATTTATTAAGTTAAAAGTAAGATATTAAATCAAATAATATTTAATTATATATTATTTCAAAAACAAAAAACAACATTTTACGCAGCCTAATAAAAAATTAACACAAAATACTTATCTCTCTCTCTCTCTCTCTCTCTCTCTTATTAAAGCACAAAAAACTGAAGAAAAGAAATAGTTTTTGTCCAAAAAAAAAAAGAGTTGAAGGTGAAATCATAATTCTCTAATATTTTTTTTTCTTATTGATTTGTTGCGTTTTGCGCATCATATTTAAATTAAATTTTTTGCATTAGTGCTCAAATTTATGATATTTATTTGCAACTTTTGACTTATTTGTTAAAAGTGTAATTCTTTTTATTTATTTATTAGGTGTGAGCGATAATTTTTATGGTTTTTTAATTATGAGCTTATTTCTTTTTATTGATTATCCTATATAAATGTAATTTTTAGAGGCTTTACTGCAAGATATGAACTCAATTTTTTTATAAGCCTTTTTTTTTTTACTTTTTCTATCTAATAAAATTAAATGAGAACAAAATTATTATTATTGTAAAGTATTTCACTTTCAAATACTTTCATTTGATCAAAACATATAAAAAATGAGAGTTTCATACAAGGGGTGCTTCTGGTGCTTCTAGTATTAATTGATTAAATAATATCATTGATCAAGGAAAAAATATTTATTTAACAAAAAATTTAATATGTGCTTATATATAACGTATTTTATAACTAAAAAAGAGATCAGTATAAATTTTTAAATTAAATGAGAGAAAAGTATATTATTTATATAATTAAAGGGAAGTCAAGTATTTTTCTTTTTTTTTTTAAATTAAAATTTTTATACTTTAAAAACAAAATAAAATGTAAGAGGTAGCCAACAACTCCATGTAATAAACAAAGTAAAAACTAGCATTTTGTCCCCTTTTTTTTAATGGACGAAAGGAAATGTATTAATGAGAATTAAATAATATGGTTTAAATTTGGTACAGTAATTATAATTATTGTATTTAATTTTTAATTTATGTAAAATTTACAAAAATTTCAGATGCAGCAATTACAACATAAATCTTGTAACAAATCCAAATTCAAGTAGAATGGATATGTCTTGATATAAAAGCACCAAATTTAACATAATTCAACAGCGTCAATCGCCCGCCTAATAATCTCTTTTTCCAATTTAGACATTCAAGAGCATTGAAGACAAAGCGAAAGTGGCAATCAGCCGCTAATCATCTCTTACCGATTTCATACTTTAGAATCGTACAAAGCAAAGCACATTGGAAAAAACCAACAAAATAGGTGATTCCATTTTCTTGGTGGTCCCTTTTATCACACTCCACGCCTGTTTTTTGATTGGTAGATTTCATTTTCACTTTTTTCAATGCATTTGATTGGGTGAATATGATTAAATTCCAAAGAAAATAAGCTAATACATATAAAAAATAACGAAAATAATTTATTATACGATTGGATCTGACAAACGACAAGCTAAAATGTCTTTATAATTGCTCTCCCCGTCTTTTTCATTGGTTCATATTGATTTTTTATAGCAAATAATTTATATCAGAATTCACCAAGTGGCCAATAAACATTGTATTAGTTAACCATATTTTACATTCAAAACCAGCTGTAGCTTGGAAAGCGCCATTTAAGCTTGATAAAGTAGAAGGTCAAATCCTGTGATGTCTCCCATAACACATGTACTGTAAATATTGCATTGGAAGGACCCTCTTCCCTCTAGTTGCTGAGTCATGTCCTTTTAATCTTATTCTCTCTCAGATCTAAAACCAAATTCATGGTTTACTAGTCTCGGAAAGTTCATAGGAGTCCAACAGCCTCAATCCAGAATACACACACGACATTAGCATACAGCTCCTCCTGGCCAATTGGAAACAATCGGACACAAATCTAAGATGGGATTCCAAGAAAATGGCAACGGGGAGCTGGGTTTGTCTGGAATCCCACTGGCTACAAAGAACAAGTACAAAAGGATGAACTCTGAGCTTCCTGATGATAACGACGATGTCTTAAAACAACAACGTCAAGAGAAAAGGAGGAACAGTACCAGGAAATATGTTCTGGCCTGTGCCATTTTTGCATCTCTCAACAACGTCCTTCTGGGCTACGGTATATATTATTCAGTATTTCAACCTGCCCTTTGACTTTGTCAATTTTTGTACTGTATACAAAGTTCTTCATAGCAATAATCTTTATCATCTAGTATGGCTTAAATCTGTGTTCATGGTGTCTGTCGAATCATTTGTTGACTTTCATGTGTTTGTTCTGTATCCTATCCAGACCAATTAATTTCTTATATTTTCATAAGCAATCTATAAGCAGATAACAAAGATAGCATTTTTATCCGTGTATCACCAATATGCAGAACAGCAAAAGTGACCAAATCTGGATTCATCTTTAGTATGGTCAAAGAGGTTTCATCCATATTTATAGGCAGTGAAATTCTGTTCCTGTTTTACTGTGGGATTTGGGAAATTGATAATTGATAATATCATATTATTTTGAATCTCTAATTTTCACACTCCTTTGGGATGAAATAAAATTGACATGATTTAGTTTCCATTTTGCAGATGTGGGTGTAATGAGTGGAGCAATTATATTTATTAAGGAAGATCTGAATATATCTGAGGTTAAGGAAGAATTTCTGGTTGGTATTTTGAGCATTGTTTCTCTGCTGGGTAGTCTAGGTGGAGGAAGAACATCAGATATTATTGGTAGAAAATGGACAATGGCTTTAGCTGCAGTTGTGTTTCAAATAGGCGCACTCATAATGACTCTTGCTCCTTCATTTGCAGTACTAATGGTTGGAAGACTTTTAGCAGGTGTTGGGATTGGATTTGGGGTTATGATCTCCCCTATCTATATTGCTGAGATATCACCAACAGTCACCAGAGGCACTCTGACCTCCTTTCCAGAGATTTTTATAAATTTAGGAGTTTTGCTTGGTTATGTATCAAACTACGCGTTTTCTGGCCTCTCACCACACATAAATTGGAGAATAATGCTTGCTGTGGGGATTCTACCCTCAGTTTTCATTGGCTTTGCTCTTTTCATTATTCCTGAGTCACCAAGGTGGTTAGTAACGCAGAACCGAGTTGATGAAGCAAGATCAGTGCTGTTGAAAACAAACGAGGACGAGAAGGAAGTTGAGGAGAGACTTAGAGAAATTCAAGAGGCTGCTGGATTTGCTAATACAGAGAAGTATGAGGACAAACCTGTGTGGCGTGAAATACTATTTCCTTCTCCTGCCCTACGTTCGATGCTGATTACTGGTTTTGGGATTCAGTGTTTTCAACAGATTTCAGGAATAGATGCAATTGTGTATTACAGCCCTGAAATCTTTGAAGCAGCTGGGGTTGAGGATAAGTCAAAACTTCTTGCTGCAACTGTTGCTGTAGGTATAACAAAGACCGTCTTTATATTGGTAGCCATTATTCTTATCGACAAGCTAGGAAGGAAGCCCTTGCTATATATAAGCACTGTTGGGATGACAGTGTGTTTGTTCGGGACAGGGGTTAGCCTTTCTTTGTTTGGACAAGGATCATTTGTGATTGCATTGGCAATTCTGTTTGTTTGTGGGAATGTAGCTTTCTTTTCTGTTGGACTAGGCCCTGTTTGCTGGGTTTTGACATCTGAAATCTTCCCTTTAAGAGTGCGTGCTCAGGCATCAGCAATTGGAGCTGTGGGTAATAGGGTCTGCAGTGGCCTTATAGCCATGTCTTTCCTGTCTGTTTCGCGTGCAATTACAGTTGGTGGAACATTCTTTCTGTTTGCTGCTATTTCTTCTCTTTCCGTTGTCTTTGTCCACACACTAGTTCCCGAAACCAAAGGGAAGACATTGGAACAGATTGAGCTACTTTTTCAGAATGAACATGAGAGGCAAGGACGGGAAACAGAGTTAGGAGATGTTGAACAACTTGTGCACAACAAAACTGGTTTAAGAAACTAATTTATCAGCCTCTATATTCTAGGTCACATGACTCTCTTTGTTTGAAAGGGGATGGGGAATCATTCCATGCCAGTGCAAATTTTACTTATTATGTCCACGGCTTCCTACACGTGCAGTCCTGGGGAGAATTTTGCTGGCATGAATATTCTGCTGCAATAAGAAATTTTACTGTCCAAGAGTAAGAGACAAAAGGAAATCTGGAAGTCGAACAAAATTGCTTTCTTGTTGTATACTCGAATCTTTCCTAGTTGTACAATTAATTTTATTCCTTTGATCTACATACAATTCTAATGCAGAGAGATATTGGACAGAGCTGATCTTGTAACCATAAGGTCCCTTGCCATTTTATGAGACACGGTATCACAATATTATTACATTGTACTACATGAAGTGATGAAAGTGAAATAAAAATCTTCAGGGTGTTGCTGATATATTGATTTCAAATCTATTTTCTGTACACTCTATGTTGATCGTTATATGGCATCAGTACTTATGTGCTCTAGCATCACAAATTCATAATGTGATCAACAGTGAGCTCCCAAGCCACTTTGACATCACTGTTCTAGATAAATCTGCATGCACATTCATAGAGGTTGCATAAGTACACCCTTCTCACTGTGCTGATACCTTAATTAATCTGTCAATACAAGTTATTGCCTACAGGGGATATGAAAATTACTGTGCAATTAGCATCCAAACACACTACATGCTGTGCCCAATGGAGGAAACTCAAGAGTTTCTGGCCTCTGGATAACGATATTTAAAGCAATGCTTACACGTATGGTCAAGATCCAGTCAAGGTAGTATCCTTGTTGCACAGGGCACTGCATAAAGGAGCACTGCCCTCTTTCCTTTCATCCGAATTCTTTTTTTTTTTTTCCAATTTTTTTTTCTTTTCTATCTTAATTTTATACATCTCGAAACTCTTTAAATTTCTTTATATTCAATTGCTCTCTTCTTCATTGAATTTTCTGAAAATTCTGTCCTTTATCTTTTCTCATTTTAAATTATCATCTCTTAAAACTCTTCTTCTATCTATTTTCATTTCCTTCTTCCACAAAACTCTTTTGAGGTAAGTATCTATATTTTTATTTTTTATTACTTATGTTTATAATTTAAATTATTTGAATGTAATTTTTTTAGTTAAATTTTGTTTTTTATAATTAATGAGACATTAATTTGAATAATTAATTTATATTATTTTATTAGATTTTTTTAATATAAGAAATTGATTATTTAAATTAGACGTAATGGTAATGGTGTTTTTTATTTTTTTTTTCCTATTAGTAGTTATAGAAGATTTGAAGTTTTAGTAATAATAGTTTTAAAATTATTATATCAGCATAATAAAATAGAGATTTGAAACAAATATAAGTTGAAAAAAATGAGATAATTAATTAGTTGACTAGTTAATACTTCATATATTAAAATTTATTATGCTAGTTTTTAATATTTATGAGAAAGTAATTTTTTGTAGGTATAGTTAATAACTACCTTGTAAGGCTTGTTTTATTTATTTTATTAGAACTGAAATATTTAATTTTTTTATTTATAACAAAATTTTGTTTATTTAGAATGTATGATGTATTTTTTATTTACGTGAAATTTTTATTTATTTAAGTTTAAATAGTTAGTAAGGATTGTTTTATTTGTTTTATTAGAATTATAGTATTTAAAAGTTTTATTTATGATATAATTTTATTTATTTAGTATGCATGACGAATTTTCTATTCATATGAGAATTTTATTTATTTAAGTTTAAATAGTTAGTAAATCTTTTTATATTTGTTTTAATAGAATTGCAGTATTTAAATTTTTTATTTATCGTAGAATTTTATTTATTTAATATGTATAATGAATTTTTTTATACATATAAAAATTTTATTTATTTAAATTTAAATAGTTAGTAAGATTTGTCTTATTTGTTTTATTAGAATTATAATATTTAACCTTTTTAATCAAGATAGAATTTTATTTATTTAGTATGTATGATGAATTATAGTATAATTTTATAGGAATTTTTTTCTTCTATTTGATTGTATATTTCAAGCCTTAGTACTTAAAGTCGAAAAAAAAAAATATTTCTAAGGCAGGTAAAATATGATACATTGATTTTTTTTTAAATTTTTTAGTATTTCATAAATAATTTTTTTTTTGTAATTCATATATTGATATTTGTTGCATTAGTTTTTAATTTTTTTATCAAGTTAAAAATGTAAGTTTTAATTGAAGATAACGTAAGAAATTAAATGGATTACTTTATTATTTTTTAATATCTAATATGTTTAAAATTGTTACTTTGGTGCTCAAAATTTGTTATCATATTAAAATTTGTTATGTCAATTTATAATTATAGTTAATTATTTATTATCAATTTTTATTTGATGTATTAAAATAATTAGCGATATATATGCTTAATATCATTTATTTTGATAATCATTGGAGGATTGTTATTTTTATAATGTTGAATAAACACACTCATCTCCTAAATCCTAGTCTGAGAGAAAGCTTGTTGCTTTGATTATAGCACTAGTATATTCCACAAATAGTATGGCAGTGAGATAAGGTTAATAATACAAATGGAAATTAATCTTTTCAATAAATTGTTCAATTTGTCTGTTATGTTAAACAACTTACTTCAAATTTTATTTCACATGTAGGTCAATTATGTACTCTATGTTAGAGGTTTAGGTTACATTCCGCCCTCTCACCTGTGTATGGATCCCTATATTTGATTATTAGGATTTATGGTATTTTGAGAATTAGACACATAAATATTACGATGCACTTGCTGAAAGATAACGACCAAAGATACATATGTTTCATACATCACAGGGAGAAATAACAAGTACACTGCAAGATGTAGAAGTCTAATTAGGACTCCCTGTGAATGGTGAAACGGTGATCGACGCAACTCGAATGTCATGTTATGGAGTGCGTCAGATATTGTTAGGCGATATTTTGCCAAATGAACATCATTTCATTTATGGCCAAAAGCTTATGGTTACAAGAGCACTTTGATGCTTTCCCGGATAATGCTAGTGAGGAGATTGTGCAACAATACATATGTACTTACATATTGAGACTGTTAGGTGTAATATTATGTGATGACAATTTGGCCCACCATGTGCATTTGATGTTTATGCCCTTACTAGCCAATTAACAAGATGTATGGAGTTATAGTTGAAGGTTTGTTATCCTATCATTGACATATAAAGAGAGTAGTTTACAACATCCGAGGTAGAGTGGAATGACATTTTTGGATGCATGTTGTTAGTCTAGATCTAGGCCCAGGGTAGTTTTCCTAAGTATTGCACCAGTTAGGAAAGGTTTAGATGTTAACCAACAAGAGCTTATGCCCTTAGCTTTCAAATGGCATGATGCTCAGGACATAACAATAACTCCAAGTCATGTATTAAGTACATTTAGAACTTCATTAGATCATTTAAAATTAGATTAGATACGATTAATTGACCTTATTACATTATTATAATTTATTGCATAATCTAAATTTTTATTTATAGCATTTATTGCAATTGTGGTTTATAGTGGCAGGTTATCTAAGAACCTTATAAGGGCAATGCGTTGGCAACACTACTAAAGTACTATATAGTGAAATAGGAGATCCGACGTTTATAGGTGCCTTTGATATGTTTCCACATTATTGAGTGATACAATATGGATAGAGTCATGAGACAATTTAGTTTTCAACAACCTATACTAGGTAGCTTAGATGTGGATGACACTCAGCATGGTACACATTATAAGGTAAGAACTCTAGGGATTGGATCACTATGTATAAATGATAGATTCAACTTTGGAACAATTAGCTACAATGAATCCTATGGGGAGTGCCAACATCAGGACCATTATATTATAACGATAAGTATATGAGATGGTATAGAATGATGACAAGATGTTGGATTAGTCTAGGTGATGCAATGGATGATTCAGTGGTATGATTTAGTGTGTTTAAAACTAATTATATGGATTGAATTAAGAAATAATAGTTAATAACTGTCTTCTTTTGTTTCTATGATAGGTTGACCTTGGAGTAAAGTTGTAGCATATAGCCCTTGTTGAGTGTAGATCATAGTTTAAGGTTAGATAAGTTGACATTAACATGTTGGATATTACAGATGAGTATCATAGGTTCAAAGCATATTATACTAACATCCCATCTCTATTGTCTGATGTTTAAAGGGCCAACAATTCATGTTGAGCCAATTGCTACATGTAGATGTACCTAAACAAGACATCAGCAAAATGCTGAATGTATAGATGATACAGGGACCTTTAAACATGACACATACTTAGGCATATGATGAGGTGGGCATGTCATACACACCACAGGATCCTTCTTCATCAACAGATACATATAGAGGAGAGTATCCATTTGGTACAACATCATATGGTGAAGCAGACTGGTCATATGTACCATAACTTCGTTCTTTATCACCATATACGTATATTGGAGAGCATGTATATGGCACGATATCATCTACCCAGGGAGGCCTAACAAGAACCTTTCATGAATAAGCTTTTCCTGGGGTTTCCATAGATACCATTATTTTCATCACTAGTAGGAGGCTTAGACCTATTTTTTGGTTGGTCAAGTTTCTCCCCTTCATTTTATAACACTAAATTTGGTATGTAACCTACAACACCATTTTCAACGTATGCATATGCGATGGTGATTGAGCCTCTAGCTGACCCTCCACAACCGACTTGAGTGCAGTTAAGTTGTCAACCTCACGGTGTAAGAGCTCCTTGCGGCATGGGTGAATGTGTAATTCTGCACATAGAGTAACACCAATGTCCACCTCGACTTTGACAAATGAGCATGAATACGAGTCAATTTAGGCTAATATAAACATTGTTGTATGGTGTTATGTTATTCTAGACACTTGTATTGTAAATGTTGTTATTTGGTGTTATGTTATTCCAGACATTTATGTTATGATCTATTATGATTACATTGCTTGATTAGATATGTTTTTAAAAAGTAGCTTTAATACAAATTCATGCATAATAACTAGTAGATAAAATACATACAAATGCAGACTTAAAGTATATCATTTGTTATAAAATGTTCTAATGACACATTACTTAACAATAACAGGCATATCCAGATGTGGACTTAAAGTACATCATTAGTAATAAAGTGTTCCAGTGACACATTGCATTACAATAACACACATATATGAATGTAGACATTAAGGGAACATATTTTTTCATGCATCAAGACCATAGAAAGGTTGAGGTTCGGCACAGTGGATAAAAAAACTAAAACCTCTCTGCTTCCTCACACGTGCAAAACGACTTATAGGCTAAACCATTTATGTCATGAATTTGGTGCCATAGCTCCGTCGGGTTGTCAAACACACCACATTTCTTCTCCTTCAACATAACATAGTAACACTTATCTAATTTGAATAACACAATATGTCAAAAGGCTTTTTTGGTTCAAAACTGCCGGTTTCATCGTTGGTTGACTTATCGCTCTCATTATTACATGATGTTTGAACGTGAGTTGCCTTGGACTATTTGGTCATCTTGCACTTTAAATTTAAATATCACTTTTTTTTTTACAAACATTACTATAACTATTGAAATATGTACGTGGAAAGATATGTACATTGCAACCAATAAAATCAGGCATTAAAATACTTACAAAGGAAGAAATTACATTGCAACCACTATTTAAATAAGGAATTGTTACAATGTCATTAATTATGTCTGGACCTTTCTTCCGATGTGCCAACATGATTGGGACAATGCTTACAGTTATGGCTAGTACAATGACACAAATGATACCTTTATCATTCTCTCTTTCTCTATCATATTGCTCTCCTAAGTCCATCTCATTTTGGATATGGGTAAACCTCTGTCGGCCATTGTTTTTTAGTTTAGAATAATCTGGTAACAATATGGGGCCAATAATCTTGGTGGGGTATTGGCCACCATGCACCTAGATATGCACTTATGAAAAAGTCCATATAATAAATGGGGTGTATATATTGGTGGAAGTCCATGCGAACAATGTGATAAGCTGTAAGAGCATGTAAGCATGGATAGTGTAGGTGTCAGAATTTTGCTCAGCTACATGTCTTTTGGTTGAGGTTAACAATCTGTGTGTTACCTCTTTTATTAGTGCATTCATCAAATTTTGTCTCCATTTGAAATATTGCATTAATCTTATTATAAGTACACATTGAGAAAGTACTAGCTTTTTTGATATTTTTCTAAAAAGCAACCGTAAAGTTATCTGAATATCTATTCCTAGCCGCATTCCTTTCCTTGGCTTCTTGACTTAGTAATACAAAGTATGCCGTCAATCGATAGAAGGTACTTTGTACACTACAACATTTATGACTTATGGCAATAGCTAAAAACTATTGCCTAAAGTTAAAATGGGCAACAATTTTGATGATGTTGTCTTTTTTTTTGGTTTAAGTAACACTTATTAGACAACACTAGAAAAACTGTTGCCTAATATATAATATACAATACTTAATTGACTGTTAATAAATAAAACTATAGCTTAATATAAAATAGGCAATACTTAATTGATTGTTGCTAAATTATGATTTATAAGTAAAACACAACTTGTTTCAGCATGTATCACACTACAAAAAAACTGCATTTTAGTGACTGAAATATTCTATCGCTAAAAATTCATTTTTGGTCGCAGAGAGTTTTTGAGACCGAACAACGATCGAAAATCAAGAGTGGCTAAAACCCCAGTCATAAGACAGTCAGCAACCAAAACAAGGCAGTCGCTGAGTTTAGCGACGGAATTCATGACCACATATTTCGATCTCTAAGATTATAGAGGCTTGGTTGCAGTTTTAAATTTTTGTAATAAAAAATTTTGGTCATTGTTTCAGTCTCTACCAGCAAAAGAATTCGGTGGCTGTTTCGATCGGTGGTTTATTTTTGCAACCAAATTTTCGGTACCTATTTCGGTTGCAAAGTTTTAAATTTTTGCCACCAAAAATTTTGGTCGCGCTTTCAGTTTCTACCAGGAAAAAAGGTCGCTGGTTTATTTTTATGACTGAATTTTCGGTCTCTATTTTGGTAGCGAAATGGCAAAATTGGTCACCAAAACCAAACCTTTCTGTCGCTATTTGTGTGCTTAGTATTTTGTGACCGAAAATTTGATCGCCATTTCGATCGCAACATGATAAAATCTGGAAAAAAAATTGTTCACAAATTTAGTCAATGAACAGCTTTTGCAGTCATTTTTTTGGATACCTGATTGACACATAAATTCAATCAATGAACAGCTTTTACAATCATTTTTTTTAGTACCTGATTGTCACATAACAATGCTACAAATCCAATCCAA
>JANHAO010019642.1:0-13144 GCA_026873985.1 Saraca asoca
TGATAATCACCTTAGAAGAGGATAGGAAAACTAAGTAGTGCATTGAGATCTTGATGTATTACTTGTGGCTGAGTTTTGATTAAAATTTATTAATCATTTCAAGGATTCTTGCTATGATTAACAATGATTGAATGCACATTTAGTGATCTAGGATGCATTGATCTCAAGTCGATTGGTTCCCTTGGCTGGTTGCTTTGTTTTGTTGTTATTTTCGATTTTGCATGTTTTAGTGTAGTTTCTGTTATCTTTATTTCTGTCCAACCCCCCCATTTACAACTCCTAATATCATTGATAACATCATCCTAAAATGGTTCTTGGGTTTGACCTGGGTTGCCTATGCTACAAGTTAGTTTAGGTAATTTTAGTTTATAAATTACTAATTTGGCGACCTCGACAAGCTTGATTAGTGGTGATCAATGTTCAAATAGGGAGGATACGTCTTGCACTAGGATCAGTGTAGATCGATTCCTAGAGTCCCAAGAGTAGTGAAACAAGTAAATCCTTTTAAGGAAGAGTCTATAGAGAAGCCGAAGGGCATAGTGTGTGTTTGAGGAGCAACTACCTAATACATATATTTTATTGTGATATTCTTGCATGTAGAAACATTCATTGAGTCTCAAGGACTAACTTGCAACAAAAGCTCACATTGCTTTGAAAATGCTGGAGTTTAGTCACAAAAAGAGCTTGTGGTAATGACCTTGGAGAGCACAGCAACATGCAAGCTAGAAGAAAAGTGGTGGATTTCTCTTTGTTCAACCTTATCGGCCATGGTAGGGGGATACCATTGAGGTGTCATGTTCAAGTGATCATGGAGACACCAATTAGGTGTCGAGTTTATGTCTGAAGAGTGATGTTGTTTGAGTAACAGAGTATGTAACAAAGTATGATAGATTGTCAAAACCACATGAGCATACTTGTGAGCAAGAAATAGGACTTGCAAGCAGGCCATGTTTTCTTAACAAAAAATGATACTTGTACCTGAACAATGCATGAGACTTGTGATTCTCATATTAGTGGAACGCAACATTGGATTTAGGGCCAGTCAGTAGTAGGCGCACCCAAATGCCTAACTCATGCTCAACTACAAAGACAATTAGCTCAAGAGTTATGGAAATAGTTCATTTTTCATCATCAACAACAAGTCAGGGAGACAAGTAGAAGAAAACTTAAAAAGAGTTAAAGGGGAGCATATCAAAGGCTTTCAAGGAACCATGTTAGATTGAAGTGTTAAAGACAAAAATTGGCAATATACAATGAGACAAACACAAAAAAATTCAAATGAGGAACTCAAAGGAAGTAGATTGAAGATTCTTTCAAAGTTGTGTCAGATTAAATTGTCAATAATGGTATCAACTTTTTCAAGTGGGGTAAAATATCTCAAATTGAGACTTGTGATCGAATTTGGCTGGCAAATGTGCTCAGATTTAGACAAAACTTGGCACAAAAATTAAGAATAAAGATTAGATCAAGTGGCACAAATTTGAGAGAAAATGCATACATAAATTATTTTTCTTAATTTTTCCCGTTTTGAGGGCATTTATGTAATTCTAACTAAGGTAACTTATTCAATGTGAATAGATAAGTACATGATTGTGATCCTTGGACTTTTATCTTTGTGTGGATATATTTTGACACATTAGAACTTTTTTGAGCTAGGAGAAAAGCCCTTCTGTCAACTTGAAAAAAGTATGTTTGTTTGCACCATTAGGGCTTTGGCTTAGAGTGCTTTTTATGAGGAAGTGTCTGGTGACCTAAGTTGAGCATCAAGGCACTAGTCTAAGGGATCAAATGTATGGTTAGGAGTCTCCCCTATACAATTGGGAGCTTGTAATGAGGCTTTTAATATGAATAAAGAAGTAGCTCTTTTTCAATTAAAATATTGCCCCACAAAATTTAGCCACTTTTGACCATATTTGTTCGAAGTGCATGAATACATTATGTTTGTCAATATGAATGACTTAGTTGCATTTATATGCAATTTGGTTGCTTATGTGCTATGTGATTTGTGCTTGTGGTTACCCCAATGTGACATGTGGGTATTGCTCGTTATTTTCAAAACTGAGATGGTGTATAACTAGTTGACTAGCTTATTCTTAAGTATTAAGTGACTAAGTGTCAAGTGAAGAGTTTAACCAGTGCGTGCTCTGACAATCAAGTTATCAAACTATGACACTATCATTGAAATACTAGGAACAAAAACCCATATAACAAAGTATCTACACAGGCCTAAGTGCTATGATAGAGCCTAATCATAATATGATCACCATTTGGTCTTAACAAAATGCTCTACATCATATGATATTCAATAGTCCAAGTCTAATAAAATAAATTGATTATGCTAGTTCACACAATAATTCTAAGAGATTGAGGTTAAATAATGCTCAAGCTCAAAACATGTTCATAGTTCATAATATGCGAATTAAAATGACAGATAGTTTATATATTCAAGATAAAAAAAATCATATTAAATACATTTTTAGTCCTCCAATTTTGTTAAAAGCTATAATCTCATCCCTCATTTTTAATTTGAACAATGTTACCCTTATCTTTTTCCTAAAGTTGCAATTAGCTCCTCCCATTGAGTTGCATTTTTTTTTTTTTTAAAAAAAACTTATTGAGTGAATGCATATTTAATTGATGAGACATCTATATGGTAAATTTCTTTGCTTATGTGTCCATAGTCTAAATGGAAAATATAGAAAAACACTCTTAATTAAAACTTATAATGGTCATTCAAGTACAACTAATGTGATTAAGGGTGTTTGGTAACTCTTCAATTCAGATTATGGCCACATAAACAAAGCATGTGTCATATAAAAGTCATGTCAATCAAATATGTGTCTACTCATATGTCATCTTTTTTTAAAATGAAGGCTAAATAGAAGAAACTAATTGCAACCTTAGAAAAGATAGGGTGCAAAATTGTTAATTAAAAATAGATGGAAAAAATTATAACTTTACATAAAATTGCGGGACTACATATGTATTTAAGCCAAAACAATATGATACTTCCATTTCAACCTTATAGTTCGAAATGACTTTAAGTGGTGATTGTGATAACAACATCCACAAGAAAATATATAAATGTAATCTTTATAATACAAATTTGTGATAAACTTTGATTACGAATATCATTTTAGCTTTATAATTTACATAAAAAAGTGCAAATAATTCAAGTAATTATGCAAAAATAAAGGTCTTATTTTGAAATTGAAATGAAAACTCAGAAACACAACTACTCAGTTAAGTAATTATGCAAAAATAAAAGATAGAAAAGATCCAGAAAAGCTCAGCAATTCAAGATTACAACTTCAAAATTTCTAAAGTTATTTATAGTTTCTACAATAATAACTAGGCATGTTTGTCTCCAAGAATGTAGCAAGAAAATTTCCATGATTCTATAGCAATAAATATAGCACAAAAGAAAGTTCTTTCAGCTCTCCGATCTTGTTAAAATATATTACTACTCTTGCATAAAATTAATTCTAATCAAACTTTGGGTCAAATTAAATTTGTTGGAGCTTCATTTTTGTAAGTTAATTATTTATGACACCAATGTTTTTTGGGACTTTCTCCCTTAGTGACCCATTTTCAAACGTAGAATATTACATGTGTGTATTAAATGACTTGCTACTCCTGTTATAAAAAAAATTTAAAATAAAATAAAGTAATGAGCTTTTGGCTAAAATGCAACATATCATATCTATTGATGAAAAATTTAAGGGAGTAGATAATTATAAATTTTAAAATTACCTTTTCAATTGTTATTTTTCAAGTTTTGAGCAATTGGTTTTCTTATCAATAGTTGTGATATTGCATTTTACCTTCTAAAGTGCATATAACATTTTAGAGGAACCAAATCAGACTATATATGAAATACGAGCCATCTATGGTTTATTGGTTTGTATCGTTCTCAATTGCAGTCTGCAATTGTAATATTGCATATAATATTGATATTAAGCTAAGTTTTGTCATCACAATTTTGCTCTACAATAGATGTATTTTCCTGCATGTCTTTGCAATTTTGTTAGTCACAATATAACTATAATCATAATTTGAAACCATAATGGTTTCATAGCTGTAAAAAAAACCCACACATGGGCCATGCTCATTATGCTACAATAGAGTTAAACGGCTTTATAATAGCAATTAGTAAGCATTAAAGTCTGACCCAAATTATAATTAGTGTCAATTAGTAGTAATTTTCAATTGTGAGTTTTCTTTCTATTCAAGTTAGATTATTGTGTTTTAAAAGGATTGTAATTACTTGTCAAACAAGTATTTTGAGATATAAATATTAGTTTTGGACAATGGCTCAAGGTATGAGAGAGATGTGAGACCTTGTGGAGTCATTACAAGATTACATTGAATTTTCCATGGCATGTCTTATAGTTTTGATATTGTGGGAAAGCATCATGGGAAACCATGAGAATAACTATGGGCAAAGTGAGACCTTTAGAGTACCATTTTTTTTTGGCTTTCCTATGGTCTATGCCTATGGAAAATTCAATTTTTGAATTTTCCCACAACAATAGACCAAGGGAAAGGAAAAAATTTTCACTTCTCAATGAATATCGTGACAAATAATGAAATGTACCATTTCATTAACTTTTCATGCTTTTACCATGAGAAACACTATGGGAAGTTGATTATATCAACAACCCCAGGCACTGAAACCCCCATTTCCTTCTTTTCTCCATTCTCTTCTCTTTGCTACTTTGATGCTCCACTACGCATAGCCATTTTCACCATCATTGAAATTTTTTGCAAACCTCTCTCATGCTCCTCTACTCTCCATTAAAGATAGACCATTTTGAACTAATTAGTTTTCATTTTTTTGCCTAAAATCTGAGATATTAGAATAGATTTTTCATGTACATTTAGGATCGATTGTTAAGAATTTGATATATGCACTTAATGGTGATTGTGATATTTTTAATGTTGAATCTATGTGTGATGAGAATATTGGTGAAATTAGGTTTAGGGATTGACTATGTGTATATTTGTGGATATGTGAACATTGGTTAAATTGGGTTTAGGGATTGAATATGTGTGTGAGATATGCATTTACTATTGATATGTATGTTTGGAATAAGATTTAGAAGAAAATAGGTATATTAAGATAAGTTAGAACAAATAATATGCATATTTGGAATAAGATTTAGGAGAAAATAGCTATATTAGGGAAAATTAGAAGAAAAAAAAATTAAGTATATATATTTGGGATAAGATTTTTTTTTTTAAAAAAAACTAACAGGATAAATAAGAAGAAAATGGATATATTAGGACAAATTAGAACAGAATAAATGTAAGTATATACTCTTAGAATAAGATTTAGAAGAAAATAGCAATACTAGAATAAATTAGAGCAAAATAAATTTAAGTCTATATATATTTGGAATAAGAATTAAAAAAACAATTAGGATAAGTTAGAAGAAAATAAATTTGTTGACGGTAGATTTTGGTTTTTAGGCCAAACTCCAACCAACAGAGAATTCTTTTTGGATCTCAAACTATAATCTGGTTGTAAATGTAGTAAATGAATGAAGAGAGTGAGAAGAAGAGGAAAAGCAACAAAAAACACAGAGCTTTTAACGTGGTTCGACCAAATTTAGATAGAACTGGACCCTATGTCTATGGTAATGTATTGGCCTAAGGGTATTTTTACAGAGTTTCAGTATAATGGCCTCCATCCTCCTAATGTTCATCTCCTTCTTTCTATTTACAGAGGAGAGGAGGCTATAATTGTAATTTTACATGTAATAAATCTATTACATTAAACATTTATTGTACAAGATTGAACAGTTTGACTAAAATCTTGTAAATTAACTTCTGTAGATTACCTTCTGCAAATGGGCCCCATGTGTCAATTGGGTAATACATATGTTGGTCTTTTGCTTTACGAGCTCCCAGGCTACTGGTCGCACATCACGAGCCAGATTTTCGGTCTGGGAGAGCTACTATCTTTGAGGTAGCGAGGCCGAGCTCGTTCTTACTGAGGCGAGCTTTGAGTAGAGGGGGTTGCTAATAATGCAAGTTGAGACTTAGCGCTTTGAGCATCCTGCGAGCTAATTCTTGTCGTGTTCGGGCCACTTGCCAGCCCATTAAAGATATTCTAGATTTCACATATAACATAAGCCCCTCAACTCTCAGCTTGCTTCACGGGCTGGGAGTTGAAACTTTTTAGAGGTCGTTCTGTCAAAATCTTCACCGAATCTGTCATTTTATCTATTCTAGGCCATACTTCCATAATACATGCCTCATGATCATTGGCGAGTCAGCCTTCGTTCTTTTCCAAGGCAATAAATGAAAATGGTTAGGGAGATTCATCTGGACCCTTTAGTGAGACCAGGCTTGGCTCTATTTAAGGCAGAAGAAGTCTCTTATGCTCCTTCATTGAATAAACCATGAATATCCCATATAAACCTCCTTTATTTCTGGCATTCTATCTTTCCACCATGGTGTGTATGGCCTGCTGTATAAGAAGCTTTAAAGATACGACTTCCCCAGTAACATGGAGGGATCTTATACGGATCTCGAATTATGTCCTCTCGGCTTCACCATGAGGTTTTTGCCTTACCAGCCAGGCTCCTGGCACTTCTTGAGTTGTTTTCTTTGCAAATCAGAAGAGGAGCTACTAACTGGGAAAATAAGGAGTAACTATGCTCATTCCCTCTCCAGTTGATAAGAATCACGTTGAGGAAGAGCTTATTGTTGAGGGAGGCACTGGAATAAAAAATTTAAGGACTTAGGCAAGCTTACAAGTTCTAGTCAGTAAGGGTTCACCTGTCGGTGGCCGTCCTTTTGATTGGTGGGAGCTTTCCCTTTGTGCGGCAATCTTTCTTCTAGAAGAAACTAGCTGTAGCCTTCCTCTGACTTGTATCTTGGCTTTTTTTATTTGTATTCTAAGTTTTCTGATGTAGTTTTACCTCGTTGAGGCTTTTTAATGAATAAAATCTTATTTTGCGATCTCTGTGTGCTGTTCTTTGTTTCTATACTCCATGGATAATAATGCAAACTTTTGTAGTTCGTGATGAGATACTTTAATTGCTAATCAACCAAACTCTTTTGTGAGCACTAAGCAAGAATGAAACATCTCGTACGTGTAAAATGAGCAAGTCACATAAAACAGTGTCCAATAGAAAGTCGCACAAGGGCTACGAACATTTGGTTGCATGAGTGCTATGAACATAGAAATCTTGTTGCCTTAGGCAAAAAATCGAGTCAATTCTTACGCTTCAGCGAACACATAGCTATGTTGACAATGAGTGTTTAAGAGCGCCTTTGCGCCTCAGTGAGCACACAGCTGCACTGGCATTGTGAGTATGTTTTTAGCATCTCCATGCCTCAACGAGCACGTAGCTCAATTGGTTAAGTGAGTTTATTTTAAGCGTCTCTACACCCTAGCAAGCCCTAACTCAACCGGTTAAGTGAGTTTATTTTGAGCGTCTCCACGCCTCAGTGACCCCATAGCTATACTGGTCAGGTGAGTTTATTTTGAGCGTCTCCATGCCGTAATGAGCTCACAGCTTAACTAGTTAAGTGAGTTTATTTTGAGCGTCTCCATGCCTCAGTGAGCATGCAGCTCAACTGGCTAAGTGAGTTTATTTTCAGCATCTCTATGCCTCAGTGAGCATGCAGCTCGATTAGTTAAGTGAGTTTATTTTCACCGTCTCCATGCCTCAGTGAGCCCGTAGCGACGTTGGCAATTTCGTCAATTTATCTCCAAAATAAGCTTCGGGGGGCCTCAGCTTAGGAAGTTAGCAATTTCATCAATTCTTCTTCAGAATAAGCTCTAGAGGGCCTTAGTTTAGGAAGCTAGCAATTTTGTTAATTCATCTCTAGAATGAGCTCTGAGGAGCCTCAACTAGACTAGAGGCCATGGTTGGCACAGAGTCACTTAAGAGATTTAAAAGAGATGACCGCATGCAAGCTGTGGGAATTGCAAACACTTGATAGTAGGGAGCAGAATAGAGAGATGAAGACAATAATGCCAAGCTAATAAGCAAACAACTTTTAACAAGAACAAAGGAAAGTATTTTCATTAACTCTTGGATTTAAGAGACATAATTAATGTCTAATTCGAACAAGCCCCCAACTCTTGGCCGGCATCTTGCTAGGAATGCTGAGATTATTGCCCCGTAAGCCATACAACATACTCCTTTAGGTGGCCTCTTTTGATCAGGTCTTCAGTTACATCCTTGAGGGCCCAACAATTTGAGGTCCGATAGCTGACTTCATTATGATAGGTATAAAACTCTTCTCGGTTTCTCCACCTATAAGGGATCCTAGAGGGTGCAGGCATTTGAAAGTCCTCTCTGTCCCTTTTTGTCATAAAGTTCCTATCTTAGGAGTTTGATAGGATGCTGTATTGCTTATGGCAGTCTGAATGCTGGGGTCGCTCATCTCTGGGCCTTTTGAACTTCCTTGCAGCTCGCTCAGAGTGATCACCCTGATCCACATTGCCCCTCTTCTTGCTATAGGAGGAGCCATCTTTCTCATTCTTCCCGTTAGACTTTTTTGAGCCAAAAGTTTCTTCTCATTTAATCTGCTTAGCAGCTTATTCATAAAACTTAGTAAGATCCTTCACCGAGGACTTGTATAGGCTTTTGTATAGTTTTCCATCTTCACGAAATCCCATAGAGATCATCGCCAGTATGGTTTCTTCAGATGGATTCTCCACTAAATTGGCCTCAATCCTAAACCTAGCAATGTAGTCCTTCAGTGATTCATGTTTATGCTAGAAGATCATGGTCAGATGGCAGGGAGGCATGAGTTGTCTCTTCAACGCTCGGTACTGGCTAATAAATTTTTTTTGACAATCTTCCCAGCTGCAAATTAAGCGACCTAGGAGGCTTCTAAACCAAGCTTAAGGCACACCTCCCAGTGTAGCCAGGAAAACTTGACATTTGACCAAAGGATCAACCGTCTGCAAGTCCATCTGAACATTGAACGTGTCCAAATTAGAGCCCCTATTATATAATGGAATTGTAGGGACCTTGAGCTTAGGGGGAAGGGTTTGAGTCTCGATTTCCTCGAAGAGTGGTGACCTTTCTTCGTAACGAGCTCAGTCATTCAGAGCTCGAAGTTGTTCCTCTAGCCAAATCATTTTCTAAAATAATTCTTCAACCAATAGGTCTCGCATCCTAGGTTACTGGTTGGAGGATTGCTGGACTCTTTGGTCTCCATGGTTGCAAGAGCTGCAACTTGAAGTTTTCTCTTACGAGCAGTGAGCTAGAGAATTTTCTTGATTGGCGTTGCTTGAGCATCTAACTTGCTGCTACTGGTGAACATTCATGGGCACTGTGACTTTAGACTGTCTTTGCACAGCTTGTACTAACATCATGACTGCTCTAGTTAACTCTCCCATGATATTTTTTAGTTTTTCTTAACATTGGAGCCAAATTTGTAGTTCATCGGTACCGTTGGCAATAGCAGTGGGCTGAACAAAATTGGCTGGGGGCAAGCCAGTGGTAATACCAATGACGGGAGTAGTGGAGGAGTCTGTCATTGACACATGACCTTTTGGAGGATTAAGCAATGCGTTTGACGCTCTAGTGGCTCTTCCTTTGGCCATTATAGTAGAAGAACAAACTAGAGAACAGATGAGTCCTACCAGGCAGGGGCGGACCTATGTTGGGCTGAGTGGAGGCTTTAACCCCCACTCAATTTTTTTTTAGAAAAATAGAAATGTGATAAAGGGACTAAATTAAAAATTCAGAAGGGACTAAATTGAAAATTTGATAGGAAAGTTAGGCTCTTGTGTAAGTTTATCCAAACTTCAGGGGACAAATTGTAAATTCTTCATTTTCTTCAGAAGCTTCCCCACAAAGCACGAACTACCAAATGCCCCTAGCCCCCACTGGCAGTAAATCCTGCATTCACCACTGCCACCAGGCATGCCAAAATGTTGATGGTGAATTTTGATTTATGAGCCAAATTCTAGCTAATAAAGGATTCTTTTTGGATCTCAAACTGTAATCTAGTTATAAATGTAGTAAATGAATGAAGAAGGCAAGAAGAAGAGGAAGAGTAATAAAAAACAAAGAGCTTTTAATGTGGTTCAACCAAATCTAGATAAAATCGGACCCTACGTCCACGGTAATGTATTGGTCTGAGGGTATTTTTACAGAGTTTTAGTATAATGGCCTCTGTTTTCCTAACATTTATCTCCTTCCTTCTATTTATAAAGGAGAGGAGGTTACAATTGTAATTTTATATGCAGTAAATCTATTACATTAAACATTTATTGTACAAGACTGAATAGTCTGACTAAAATTCTGTAAATCAGCTTCTGTAGATTGCCTTCTACAAATGGGCCCCATGTGTCAGTTGGGCAATACATATGCTGGTCTCCTGCTTTACAAGCTCTCAAACTACTAGTCACACATCACGAGCCAGATCCTTCAGTTCGGGAGAGCTATTGTCTTCAAGATAGCGAGGCCGAGCTCATTCTCATTGGGGTGAACTTCGAGCAGAGGGGGGTTACTAGCAGTGTGAGTTGAGACTTAGCACTTTGAGCATCCTGCGAGCTAAATTCTTGTCATGTTCAGGCCACTTGCTAACCCATTAAAGATATTCCAGATTTCACATATAACAAAATTTAATTAAAGTAGGGAATAGATTTAGAAAAGTAATATGTATGTACAAATAACTTATACTGAGATAAATTGAAAGAAAATAAATTTATATACATTGGGAGTACAAGAAAATAACTTCTAAGTCAATAAATAATTACATATCAAGAAATATTAGAAGAAAGTAATATTTGTGTAAAACTACTTTATATTAGTTGGGGAATAAGAAGCTACCTGATAAGTAAAAATTTTCTTCATTCAGGCTTAAAGTAAAAATTTGAGGTAAAAAAGGAGATAACATTTTTAGATGACGAGGTTAAGCCTAACTCTGTTGCAACATGCCTAGACAACATGCGACATGAACAATGATTGTTTTAATAAATAAATAAGAGTTGCCACTAATTTTTATACGAAAAAATTAGAAACCAGAAAATGGATAAATGGGCCTTTTTAATCAAACAAAATGATTCGGGGAGTCTAACTGGCTATGGGGAAAGTGTTAGACACCCTACAACACTCATTAAATAAAATGATTATTAAGATAATAATTATCCAATATATTATAGTAAAAAATATTCATTAATCCCTAAAATATACAATATCAATATTTAAAAGATAAAATAAAATAAAATAAATTTTTTTAAATGTCTTAATCATATTCACTTGCTACTTTATCAGAAGTAAAGAGAAAATGAACTCACTATGGAGTCATTAACATGAGATTTGAGAAAATGGATTTAAGAAAAATTATTTAAAATTTCTTTTAAATAAAATAGGATTAACCTACAAAAGCAGGGCCTAGATACCTTCAAGAGAATGATTAAAGTCCTCGTAATTTGAAGAATCATTTATTTATTTATTTACTTAAAAATGTTTAATATGAAGTGTATATTAAAAATATGGTAAGCAAAAGAAAAGTAAATTTTGAAAGTTGAATAAGTAAGTAGTTTTGAAAAGTTATATAAGCATAAGAAAATCAAATATTTTTTATTTTTATTTTTTCTATTTTTTATTATATACAAAATGAAAGAAAATAAAGTTAGACATAGTTTTTTATTTTTATCATTACATATAAGATAAATAAAAAATCAAAATTTAAAATAATTAGTGTACAAAATTCTCTCAAAGTCCCAAAAATAATTAATAGGAATTTTAAATACTCATGAATGCAATCCTAATGCATCATATAGTTTTTTTTCACAAAAGAGCCAAAAATCCTAGTCTTTTAGGGGTGCTATTCTTGAGCTTTAAGGAGATAGAGATTTCCACAATATATGGTGATTGGATAATCTACCATCTCATCACTGATTAAGGAGTTTAGAATCTACTAAACAAAATAAATATTTCTAAAGATGGATTATAAATTTAGATTAAAACATAAATTTATCGTTCTTTAGTTCAACAAATATGACAAACCATTGCATCAAACCAATTCCTCATACATTCTTAAAAAAATTGTTAGTACATTAAATTATAAGAAAAGGTATGGGGGAATGTGGTAAATAATTCATAAACGACTTCAAACATATTGTATGTGTATTAATAAAAAAAAAAGCTACTTGGACCAAAAAAAATTGTAAAGGAAACAAACATATAAAAAAAACAAAGCAAAGAAAATTTAAAATTGCAAAAGGATCCATGATGTCAATTATAGTCCATTACAATGCCCTCTTTCATGGTTTAACCTGTTGCAACCTCTATACTTTATTTATTATAATTAATCACACACTTTTTTTATATGACAATAGGTTCACCAACCCTACTTCCATTGGGTGGGCCATACAAGCCATCATTGAGAGAAAATTTGATAGTGCATAGCCCAATTGGAAGGAGATGAACCCAAGATGAGATGTTTGTAGTGGAGGAGGTTTAATTGGTTAACCATAGGATTTAAAAATAATGCCTTTAGAAACTCATTTTTTAGAATTCTTTCTTGAATGATCAAGCTTAAATGATGAAACAAATAATCAAAATAATAAACTCAAAGTAAATGTGTAGAAACTAAAGAGTTTAAGGGAAGAAAGGGTGCAAACAACGTTTATAGTAGTTTGAACTTCTATCCATAGAAGCTTACGTCCACTCTTATCAAACTAAACCACAAGCAAGAGGATTATCCATTATAATAACTAAGAGTATAGGGTATAAGCTATCCTACTTATACTACTCTCACCAAATTAGCTTAGCTAAGTGATGTATAGCGGATCACAAGTTTCTTCTCACAAAACACCCTCATCTACTTAACTCTAGTCTATGTGCACAACTCACAAGTGTATCAAGCACTCCAACAAATGTGTATACAAAAAAATGAGAAGTCTTACACTCTCAATCAACAAGAACTCTCTTGAAGTAGATATACAAATGAAGTTTGATGGTCTCGGTAAAAATTAAATTGTAGAAAATAAATGAATCTTGCCCTTTTCCCACTGGGGAATTTGTATACACTTTTTTTGATTTTAACTCTTCTTATTAAGATGTGCAGCAGATTGAAAAGTAATAAAAGTAGTAACAAGAACAACAAGATATAAGTGCAGAAAAAGAAGTTGAAGACATAAATTTTTAAAGTGGTT